>JAQGAD010000160.1:0-64410 GCA_034696625.1 Isotomurus palustris | reverse complement strand
TGTGTGTGTGTGTGTGTGTGTGTGTGTTGTGTTGTGTGTGTGTGTGAGAACAAGTCATCATATTATTCAACCGGATGACTCCCTTACAAAGATTAATTGCCTCTGTTTGCTCAAAAGTACTTAACTCAATCACATCCTCAGAGTCGCTTCCCTCTCCCATCACTATGCATGACCTCATCCTCAATATGCCTTTCCCTTCCTTTGGGAAATAAGAACAGCCACTCCACAACTACACACATATATATATATATATATATTCACATAATATGTGAATACTTATACCCTAACCTCTGACCTTTACTCCCAACTAACAAATCAATGCACACCATCACACACACACACACATATATATATATATATTGTTTACGTCTCTCCATCTCTAAACTCACAATGATGTTCTGAGAGGAGAACCTCATAATCAAAGGCCTTCTTCATTACTATTATACATTCGAGTGGGAGAAAGTTTCAAGTCCGAAATGAAACCATGAGTGATGCTATGCCTCTGTGAGTTCATTTTTAATGTGCCGAGGATATTCATATGGATTTATATGCCCGGATGAACCCACAATATTCCACAGGTGTGCGTATGCTTTCTCCCTCCCTCTTTTCATCATCCACTTGCATTTGCATTTGAAAGCCTTGTACTTCTACCTTTCCATCCTGCCTCTTCCCCATGATAACTACACGTTCTGCGTCTGCACCCTCCCTATTAACATAATAGCTCTGAGATATTTGCTTTGCTTTCTCTCTCAAAACTACGGAGGCCATTTTTCCTCGTAATTCTAATTAACCTGTGTGATCTATCCGAGGGTTGTTGTATAATGGCCGTCGTCCCTATTGTTTGTTTGCTAGGAGAGAGAGAGCCTCATCACTCGCAGATTTAGTCTCTCCAATTAAAAGCGACTTTGATGTGTTGCTTCGTGAGAGTGCGATGGAAGAGCTGCGAGTGAAAGTGTGTGTAACGACTGAGCGATAAACATTAGAGAACTGTTTGTTTCACAGAGAGAGAGAGAGAGAGAGAGTCAACAGTTTACATATAATATGCCTCCGCAAGTTTCTATTTCCGCCGAGTCAGAGAAAGAATATTTCATCTTCTGGTTGTCTGTCTTCCTCTAATCTTGTCAATCTTTGGAAGGAAGGCATGCAAAGAACAGCTCTCTCTCCCTCCTCCATTCTCCCTTCCGTCTTTTTCACTCACTAACTTCTTAAATGCACGACAACAAGATCTTCGCAGATACAGACAGAGGAGAGGTTGCCTTGACTATTTTCCACTCAAATTACCACAATACACACGTACCCACCATATTACACCCTTCCTTGCAGCCTTAAACTACGAGATTCCCTCTTCTCTTACTTAACAGTCTTTTCTCCACTTTCTCTGAAACTGCGATTGATCTCTTTCCGCATTTCTCTCAAGTATCTCTCTCGGTTCATCTCTCTGAGCGAAGGAAGTACAACAGTAGGAGAGAAAGGAAGGAGAAAATTATTAGACGCATCTACACAAAGCATAATTGAAATGGAGGAAAGGAAGAAAGGTCGTGGCGTTGTTGGCTGTTTAGGGTCAGCGCACAGAGGTCGTTTGTGAATAAAAGAAAAGGGGTGAGAGGCACTTGGCACATATTTATTACCATTTGGGACGACTCGAAGTCTTCACAAGTGGAGTCATTCCATCTCGAAAGAGAGTCTTGATCTTGCACAGATTCACCACGTTGAAGATGACTCTCTGTGGAACAGAAAAAATGGGAAGATGTGAGCACACACACAAGTACCTTCTTCACCGCACTACCTTTAACCCAATCAAGTCAAATGATGAAGGATCTCATCTCCATTTACATTACATCCATTTCCTTCCTCAGAAGAAACAACCAGCGACCGAAGTACCCAAGTGTAGTCCTCGCCGTCCTTGACGTCCTCGTCGTCCTTTCTATTGAAAAAATAAATCGTCGTCGTCTCATTCCTATCCAGCAGCTTATTTAACACGTCTCTTTTTATCTCCTCTCTTAAATCAACTCTTTTCTTCCCCAATCATCCAACCATAACTCACTACACACACACACACACACACATTCATACATCTCCATATGCAAAGCGTCCTGAAATCCTTCAAACGCCTCGCTCACATTCCCCCGCATCAATTTCCATTACCTACGTGAAGAGACACTTTCCCAGTGTAAATCAACCTGAATGATCATCAAGCTATGATAACAAGCACTCCGAACTCTTTCTTTACACCGAAAATCATCGAATAGGCTACCCGGATTCGTATTCGTGTACTCTTAGACTTTTAACTGACTTAATGTACATTGAAACAAATCTGAAAGGAAAATAACACCCTTAGAAGTTTGCAATTTACTTTTTACTTGACGTAATAAACAAGTTAAAAGTAGTACTCAACGCTATATTATAATTTTAAGACTCAGCAGAAATGTTGTTGGCCGTATTAAACATTATGTGTGTGGGAGTTATACCGTGTGTGATTACATCTGAGTTAACTGGCCTATTATTTTTTAATTTTTGAATTGATCCATGCTGCTTGTGTGTGTTAACCAGGCGTAGTTAAAAGTGTCGTTGAACTGTTTGTGAACACAGAGAATATTTAATTATGTTTGCTTCATATCCAGTCGACGCCAGGATCTCTTTTGAGTTGGTGTGGTTTCTTGGAGTGCTTGTGTCATCACTGATTGTTTCGCGATACACGGCAATAAATAGTAATAAACAGAGAGTGGTTGTTGGTGATGGTAAGAAACCCGAGTTTTGTCAACTTTGCGAAAATCACTGGATGTAGTCCTTGGAATTCCAAGAAAGCAAATCTCAGCAAGAAATGTATACACACTCAATTCTAAACTATAAACAAGCTCTCGAGTTGCTGTTGCTTTCGACGTTGGCCTACCCTTTCTTACGAATCGCTTTGTGGTTCTCCTCACTCTCTCCATGATTCTCTTTTCTTTTTACAAATTTTCTTGGGCAAAAGCAAAAGTTCTACTCACTCGAAATCTAAGCCCTCGCGTACAAAATGCCTTTAAACTTGTCAGCGGTTGCAGTTGCAATTCTCTGGAGTAATTTGACTTTGCAGAGTTTCTGTTTGAGTAGCGTCCACTACTCATTCGATGATAACTCGGTCAGAAGGAGGCCAGCTCAAGAGACACTTGACGCTAATGGAATTCGTTGGCAGCGTCTGCAAAAGGTTTTCCCTCATGGACACACTTTAGATGTGAGCTATCAATGTCTCTCAGTTAATATCTACTTTGCAGCAGACTCCATATAGACTTGTAAATTATTCACACACTTCATGCTTGTAGCCAGTGGCTTTTGAAATTATGGAATTTGATGGTCAGCAAACGTCTCATCGCAATGTAAAGCGGCAGAGACCAGTAAGAAGCAACATTGTTAAGTTAAAGTAAGTGTAATAATCAGTCTTGTATCTACCGGATCAGCAAAAGAGTTTTTACTCTTCAAGCGAATCTTGTAATGCATTTCTCAGGTGTATCAGCTCAAGCTTGTTTTCGAGAGTCAAGAAAGAAAAGGTGGAAGGACGTGCAGACGAATTGAATGACAAGATTAACTCAGAAGCTCAAGACGAAGCTGGAGTTTTGGGATAGGGAATTGTTATGGAAACAGAAACTCACCTTATGACTTGCGAAGTATTTAATAAAATAAGCGTTAAAGTAAATCGCGTCCTATTCTTATTTTGTCACTTGGTGAGATGAAAGGAATTTTTATTCGTGGAAAAAATTTAATTAGTCGTTACTCGTACCTTTTCTTCCCCACACCTTTCAACAACGGACGAGTTCCTGTGAAATATCTCCCGACTCATTCGCACTTTTCATCCCTCGTAGTGCTTTTCTTCACGGAGGAAATTACTAGAGGAAAAATGCTTTTTCCATTTCGGAATGGATCTCTGCGAGAAGGTACGACTCTCGGGAGACGTTTCCACATAGTTGGAAAGAAAGGTGGAGGAATATAAAAGTGACAGGAAAGTGGGGGTTAGTTATCTTTCTCCCATTTAGGATATGGCAATTCCATGCATAACCACGATTCATGTAATCTCCATACCTGCATCGCGTCTCATAATAATAATAATAAGACGGAGAGTGTGAGAAGGAATTTTTGTGCACCACACAAACTCACACACACACACACACACACATGCCTAATCCCATATTCCCACTTAAATAATAGGCGACTGTTTGGTGAAATGGTGATAACACATTCTTACATACATACATTCACATTCACACACACATAAGTAAGTAAGAGTCCATGTGAGGCAGTCGGTAGAGGAGAGGAGCAGATGGAGGAGACAGAGTTGTAATGGAGCTCTTCCGTTGGAAACTCGGTGTGACTTGTATACGAGGTCCATAAGTATGTCACTTTTGGGAATAAAAAGTAAAGCTAAAGCTTTGGGAGTGGATTTAATGAGTGTCATACGGGAGGAAAGGTATCAGAGAGAGAGAGAGGAGAGAAGGAGAGAGTGATTAAAAAAGTAGGGAGGATTGTAATGGTAACGATAACGATGGACTGGATGAAAATCCTTTCAAGGAGAGCTACGTACTGAGTGAGTGTGTACTTTGCTCAGAGCGAATTCGTAGAATCTTTTAGGCGAAAGCTTACACAAAACCAATTAGCGGGGTTACATAAGACTTGAAAAAGCTAAGTTGATTTTTGTGTACAAAGTGAACTCCCACCTGATCAGCTCGAACGTTGTCCACAACAAAGTTGAACCAAAGGCGGAAGCGAGGATTGGCGGTGTCTGGGCGGATGAAAAGGTCGTATTCGTATTCTGAGATGAAGTCAACTCTTCCCAGGTTACCTAAATGGAGTTTCAGAGAGAGAGAGATGGAATACAGTGAAAGGCACTTATTAGATACTCCTCACTCGGAGATAACGGGATGTTGCTGTAGGAAGGGATTTAGTTGGTAGCAAATATATGTCGTATGTCGTCTTGGACTAATTCATTTGAAATTAATTCCACTAATTAATGAGACACAAGGGTCGTTGAGTGAATGAAAGAAACACACACTCCCCGAAGTTGCCACTAATCCATCCAATTTAATTGAAATCGAGGGAAAACATGTTTATTTGGGATTGCCCTCAGATAATAATGACTCTCTGAATGACTCGAGAGTCATACAAAACCACCACAGTCTCTCTCTCTCTCTCTCTTCATCATCAAAGCTTCTAGCAGCGTCTGTTCAAATTGAATTTCTCTCTTTCTCTCGACCAGCATCAGAGAGGAATGTTTGCAGGAGTAGCAGCAGTCCACACATTCAACCACACACATAATGTACGGTATTGTGTGTGTGTGTGTCTGTGTGTGTGTGTGTGTCATCAAAGCTTCAGACTGTGTTCCAGACTACATACCTCATGTTTTACTCCGTTATGATGTCTTCTTTTGAGCAGGGAGAGAGTGTGAAAGGTCTGTTTGGTAGGGAAATGAGGAGGAATGGAGTAGGTTGGAGTAGTCTGCTGGGGAATGAAGCCGCAGTTACAAATCATAGAAATGTGTGGTTGCTGGTTTCCGATATGTGTGCTAATGGCTGAGGGAGGAAGGAGACCCGGAAGAAGTGTAAATAAATTGTATGTAGAGTTGGGAGAGACAAAGGGAGCTTTTTTCAGGAGAAAGTGGAGTTTTTGTCTGAGTTATTGTTGTGTGGGTCTGGAGTGAGAGTCTCGGAGACAAAATAATGTGCACAATCGTTTGTGAAGATTGCTTTCTCGAGAAGATATGCGAGTGGAGTCATCCCACTAAGTAGTCGGGGAGTTGAGGATGGATGGATGGAAGTGGCAGTTCCACAGTCAAAGTGAACAATGCGTCTCTCCGTTGGAGGAGTGTCACCCTCAGTCTCCTCCGTAACAACTTTCGCCCAACCAGAGACACAATAAATCCCAAGATTCACTTTGCATTCGTGTGAAGACACACAAAAGGAGCAACTTCATCGTACATAATAAGTCAACGAGAGAGCGAGCCCGCATTATCACCACCACACAAGGAACAGAGAGATAGATGTGTAGTTTGTAGTTTGTGTATGCAGAAGAAGAAGAAGAAGAAGAAGAAGAGTCCGAGCGAGAGGACTTTCTCCCACATGTGCGTCTCCTTCTTCTTTCGGATGATGTGTTATATAATTACTCCCTCATTTGAATGAACAATGTGTTTTAAAGTTTCCCAAAGACTTGGCGTCTTTCCTGTAATCGCTGAATGGATTATTATTGCACAACTTTCCCCCACAAGAAAGGGTAATTTTTGGCAAAATGAACAAGAAAAAGAAAGTTTGATAACAACTGCGAGAGACTTGGAGGAGGTCCAAAATTTAAAAATTGTTGATGCAAATGCAAATGACGCCTAATGACAAAAAGATGGTGATGACAGAGAGAAAGTCGCTTTGGTTTTTAAATTTAAATTAGAACAAAGTATAGAGAGGGTGATTAGTTGATAAGTCAACGTGGGAAGTTGAGCAAACACATTACCCAAATGAGGTGTTCATGAGAACAAACTCCCAACTTCTTCTTCTTCTTCATAGACACAAGTTAATTTGAATGAATTATTCATAAGAATCAGACGGTGTGTGTGAAGTGAGCGAGAATAAGCGTCGATCCGCCTCTCTCCAGATTGGCTCCTTAATAATTTAACACGCTCTTCACATTTGACACACACACACACACACACACACATCGAGAGAGATGATGTATGTGTACAGATAGAGACATATGCGACACGAAGAAAAGTACGACGAGGATTCTTCAAGTTCTTATTTAACGTTGAAAGTGTAATTGAAACTTCCACTTACCTCCTTCGTACGAGGCGTCAAAGCACAAGTGTCCTCGTTTAGCCTTTCCACTGTGTCCTGGAGGACGTAGCACCACCCTTGTCACATTCCCAAGACCTCCTTCCGCATCGCTGTCGTCACTCTCTGTTCAAACAAGGCACGAGAATTAAAACACTTAATTTACTTCCCCTCTCCGCCTTAATGTAAATTCCCTAACAATTGAAGAAAGAATCTTAAAGTGTCCTTCTCACGTTTCCCACGAACAGACGCACAATTCAAGTCAAGAAGGGCAGCAACCAACCAACCAACCAACTCGGACACACGTTATATCATTCTCCCTTATTTCCCCAGACTTAAATTTCTCCTCCTGAGATCCTTTGAATTTCCATTTACATCAACTTATTAGCTTCCTTCTCTCTCTTTCTCTCGCTCATTACTTTAAGGTGCTAATCACTAGAGAAAGTGAGAGTGACAGGTGCATTTCAATTTCAGTGCGTCTTAGACTTTCTCTTCTTGACTCTTCGCACAATAATCGTTGTTACTTTCACCGCAGCTGTAATTATTCTTCTATTCATGTCAAGCAAACAAGTAGAAAGGGAGATTTGTAAGTTTGCGAGGCGACAGATTGGGTAAGTCTCACTCAGGAAGGAGGAATGAGAAGAAGACGGGGTTGGGAGAAAAATGAGATGAAATTGGAGGTGACCTTGGATCCGCGTACACTCTGAGCGACCATTAAAACCACCTAAGTAAGTGTGGAAGCCCACGATGATTTATCAAATCGGTGGAAAGAAGTCTTTCGAAATTCAAACACCCAAAGCTTTCTTCCACTTATTCCTCGTAATTCATCCTCTTTTCTCCATTCAAAAATCCTTGTCGTCATCATTCTTCCTGTGAGACACAAAACCTTTCGGACTCAGTTTCTCTCGTCTCTCCGTCCATTTCCTCGCGCGGAGGCAGACTTCTTTATTACTGCGAATAGGAAGCCCCCCGTATCCTCCTTCCTTTATCCCAATAATCACTAATGATTAAAACATGGTGAAACCTTATATGGACGGATATACGTGGATACATATGACTCCCGGCCTAATTGTCACAATTAGCGTGAAACTAACTCGAATTATTTGTAGACTGTGTAGAAATTCCTCACAACTAAACGTCTACATACACACAACTGTGGTAGTTGTACAGATACGGATTCCTTTGGGTCTCACGTAAAACCTGCAGTCTATTGTTGTAATTCTTCTTGGAGTCTAAATACACGAGACATGATAGATCAAGCGGAGGTTGTTGGTAATATGTGTGTGTGTGTGTGTGTCTGTGCGGCAGCTAGACCTTCTCGAGGTTTCCTCTCATTGCACGTAGCAAGTCTCAATTACCACATAATGTCTATTGTTCGGCGTGGATGCTGGAGGATGGGATTTTTCATGGGTCTTTTCGATTGTCCAATTATTTGTGTCTTGGATGATGAAGAGACTATTTTGACTGAGTCGCAATCCATTTAGAGATGACAAAGGCTTACATAACTGTGAGACGGAGAGTCAATCAATGGAGAGGCCACGAAGGATAAGGAAAAGACTCTCTCTCTCTCTCTCATCGGTTAAACCATCTTTCTCTTTGCAACTAAGCTCTGCTACACAAGTAAGTAATCATCCATTGTTCCTTTTTTACAGTTCAGTGGATCCTCCTTGAGAGAAATTGCAGTGGTTTGCTTTCTCTGCGTAAATTGCAGAAAGACAAGAGCGGAGCAGAGACACGAGAGAGTAGGTTGATGATGAAGCAAGATTAGGAGGAAACGAGCGTCTCGCCTAGCCCCGAAAGACCGTCTCCACTCACTGCGTATCGATCAAACGGTACGATTTGTGCGAGAAGGTGGGGATTGGTTTTGAAATTTGTAATTACTTAGGAATGATATGATGGAGACAGGGGATGATGAGAATAATAAAAAGTTTGTGGGCTTGTGTCCAAACAAATGAAGAATTTATTTGGTCTTTTGTGCGGAAGTGAATGAATGGGAAGGAAGGATGGAACGAACGAACCTTGTCTTCGGACTTCAATGCGCGCAGGATGATCTAGAGGGTCCCAGGGTTCCAGGTCCATAATGGGCGAGTTCACAAGAAATTTGGCTCCCTCAATCACCACCCAATTCCCCCATTATTATTACAGAAAGGTTCACCAATGGGTTCATCCGCCCGTTGCACTCGCTGCCAACATTTCCAACGATTCAAACACATAAAATTATTGTGGGACGAGAGAGTGTATTCCACTTTCACTCGCTTTCTCCAGCTTCCTCTCTCTCTCTCTCTCCCTTCTTTGTTTCAGTTGGAATGTTGCCCAGGGTATTTATTCTTCTTGGAACTCACGGACCTCAGTTGTTGACAGACCTAAAAGGTCGATAGAGCTGCAGACCTACCGTGAGAAGAATCTTCTAGCTCTCTCCCACCCAAACACCAATTTGATGTCCTTCTTATTCTTCCTCCTCAGGACTCTCTCCTCATTATCACTCCTCCCTCTTATTTGTTTCTCAAACAATAATAAATTTAGCCTGGAATTCACTCTCTCCCACTCATAAATTACTCCACAACTCCAGTCTCTGGACAAAAGAAACGGAAATCCAATAAGGAAGAGTTTAATGAACAAGATCTTCTTCACCAGTAATTAAAAGAACCCAAGCGAGCGCTCTCTCTCTCTCTCACACACACACACAAACACTTCCTCTCTTGTCTTTGACTTACAATTAAACTGCACACCAGAAATTTATTATTCCTCTACACTCCATCTCTTCCTAAGGAGTGATTAGTGTTCGTCCCCTGATCTTAAAAACAGATTCATTCCCTGCTTCGTTAATTGGTCCACCTGCCTTTCACTCTCGTCAATCCTCTTCCTCTAATTCTTTCGCTGCTACTAAAAGTATTTTTTGCTTAGACCTGCCTCAGAGGACACACACACACTTACACACACCTTTGCGGGGATTTTTAGGCTGGAGATGGAAATAGAATGCGGGTGAATTGAGGTCCGCAGTAAGTTGTAAGTAGGGACAAATAACAGTGGATTCTAAACAAAGAGAGAAAGTGGTGGTGGTGAAGTGCTGCCATGGAATTATTGATGCCTCTTTTGAACAAGCTGCATAATGTCTATATAGTTATATAGGAGAGAGAGAGAGAGAGTTACATAGGAGTTACATTGTGAGTGTAAAGAAGGTATAGTTCACGTATAGTTTGATTGTCTGTGAGCGAGTCTCTCTCTCTCCTGTGTGCTTTCACTTAGGTTTCATTACTTATTGCTCCGGGTGTGGAGAGGTGTAATCACCGAGTGATTTGTGAGGTCCACGTATTCGGAGGACACTGAGAATGGAATTAAATAAAACTTGAAAGAAGGGAGCGGGCAGTGATTTGAATGCGGACGTAGGTTGGAGCGCAGAGACAGTTAACGAGAGTAATTTAATGAGAATGTTGGAGAAATGAGGAGAATGTGAACGGGTAGAATTTGTTCGGTGGAATTTCGATGAGTCCCATTGAGGAAAGAATGGGTTTGAAAAAGTGGGTGGGGGTTCTGTGGGAGCGGATGGAGGGGCACAGCTTTGCATCCAAATGGGTCATTATTTCATGAGACAGCTTTCCTCCCATTCACCTCTCCGTTGTCCTCCCTTTATGGAAATCGAATGAATAGCCACATTTCACACCTCCCACAGAATGGTCATCCCCACGTCGGTCGTCTCTCTTTACCTTCTTCTCTCACCACCATCCCTTTCTTTTAAAGACCTCCTCCACAAGATTCATCGCCTCACTCGCCCTCTCAACGACCAGAACTGGGCACCACACTTCCTAACTCCACAAATACTCAACGCAAGCACCAGTCCTCTGACTGTAAGACAAATATTCATCAGCTAATTCCATTGGAAATGAATTAACTTCAGTTACAAATCCAGAATTCTCAGTTCATGAATTGACAAGACATTTAATTCGAAATTCTGGCAAGTTTCAGTGTAATGATGGAGTCTAAAATCGAATCTTTTTGATAAACTGGAAATACTCCAATTATATGAACTGTAGCAAGAAAGATCCAACTTCTTCCAGCAACAACTACATTTGGCACAAAACAACAGCTTTAATGAGCAAATATTTGCGCAAAAATTAGAATCAAGTGCCAAGAAACGTTGATTTTTCAGAAAAATACACAATTTACTTAGTTATAGTTCCGAGTTCTAAAAAAACAATACAAAACAAGCCATCCAGAGTCTAAAATACCGTTAATTTCATTCAGAGACGTGAACCTGGTTGCCCAGGTCTGCGAAGCGATCGTATAAACATTCCTTCATTCTTATTCCATAACCCCCTTCACCCTTAAAATGTTATGTTGTTGTCCTCAGTATTTATTTTACGAGGGTCGCAAGTGACACTTTCTCCACTGGCGACACTGCCGAACATGTGTTTCTCCTGTCCACCATCCATCTCTCTCCTCTCTCTCTCTCTCTCTCTCTCTACTTCCTTTCCTACGTAATTGACCCAACCAACCACCCATTTCACCCATAGTCTGCAGTCTCTGGAATCCCACAGCTTTAAGTCTCGAGGTACATAAGATGGAGACCCAAAGTCCAAAGTCTCTCTCTCTCTCTGTAATTACAGCAAATGCCAAGCAACCTATTTTGGGAAGAATGTCGAGTAGCCACAAAATCGCGTATAACTGAGAGACCCGTCTCATCTGATGTTGTGTGCGGACTCTCGATTTATTAGCCCATCACGGTGGAGGAAGAAAATGACCAGTAGGCCACTTTCACACTGTGTCAGAGATCATCTTTCTTCCGCACCAACCAACTTCTCATTTACTTCGTTTCTTCAAATGCATCCATAAAAGTGTCATCTCTTTCCCTCAAGACTAGCTACCCTATTTATTTTAAATACGCTTCCCACATCAAAGTGAAAGCAAAGACAGACGACGACGAAGTAGCTTCCCCGTTTCCCTCCTTCCCGTAGAAGATGGCGTTCAATACTCCAAATAATACTTTCCCCTTAACGAACTTTTTCTCTCCCTCCAACCGCAGTCTTTGTGATCTCCTATCGGATGGATAATAATTTCCTCCCGGCTTTCTCCTCAACGGGATGATCAGGTATTTCCTGTTGTGTGTTTATCCAACAGGAAGCAGACAATAAGAAACACACTTAGTGTGGAGAAAGTGCGTGCGGGAGGACTTTGATGGCAGGTCAAAGGTCACACTGTTGTTGAATTTCCCTACGTGAAGAAGGGAAGGAGTAAGTAGAGATATTTCTGGTTGTTAGTAGGAAGATGAAAGGAATGTAAGCCGGTGCGATTTAAGTGAAAATCCCACACTGACTAACTGACAAGGTTGACTTATGCATTTAGTCGGAGGTTTATCATCACCCTTCACTTCACATCCACTTTCTATTCATCCACCACCAGATTTCCACATTCTCTCAATTATTTACTCTCTCACCCAAAAGACCCTCTCCTTCATCATAATTCCCGTGTAATAACTTTCCACCACTAACAACTTCACCAACCAACTTCCTTCCCACACACACACACACACACACACACACACACACACACACACACACACACACACACACATAGTCTCAGAGTAACATACGCTGAGAGTCCCCAGTTAGTTCCCCACCAACTTTCTCCCAACTGCTACACTTTACTTCCACGACCTGCATAAATCATTCCTCCACCTTAGAATTATTCATACAACAACCCTCGTCTTCTTTACACTTTCAAACATCTTTTCAATTCATCCTCGGTCCACACAAAACATATTTTAATGAGACATTATGGACTGGGATTCTATAAAAATCCCTGCATCCCTCTCTCCACACACTAAAAGCCTTCTTCAAAGTCTAACAGGCTTTCACACTCTCCTTAGAGTGAAGAAGAGACTCTCTCTCATAACGAAGCCCATCTCGTCGTAAAAGACGAGCGACAAAAAAAAAGAAATCCCTATACACTCGCACACACACTCACACACACATACTCACACACACATACACACACACACACACAACCTCCACCTCCCTTCTTCACATAAACTGGAATGATAGAAACACAAACCCATCTCACTCGTGTAAGCCATTTTAGTGGGGAAAAGGTTTTTTTACTTTCTGTGCTTTTACTCTTTACCACATGTAGTAAGTAGTAGGACGGATAAGTAGACTGCGAATACGAGAACGGAGTCTTCACCTCACCCCATCGTTCATTTACTACTTTGGATTTAGACACCACTAAAGGAATAAGTTCTCTCCCACAGAAATGTTAAATGTGCGTCCTCACACACTCACACGCAGTTTACCCAGTTAGAGATGAAAGCTCATCTGATAATGAGAGTATAAACTTTTACTGCTCTCTCTTTACATTTTAGAGCTCCGCACACACACACACACACACACACACACACACACACACAATCGCAATATGAGGGGGCTACTTTACTCATCATCATTTACCCAAGGACATATGATCATACGGAGAGAGGAGAGAGAGAGAAGATTGGAGATGATGATGATGATTAGGTGGAGAGAGAAAGGTAGTTTTGTGTTTTAGGAGAGTTCTGTGGCTGTGATAATAAAGGATTGGCACATTCTCCCGATAAAATAAGGTTTTCATTCTACCAGCGGCTGTAAAATGGGAACAATGTCTGAATAATCTCGCATATGCTTCTTTGCTGCCACCATCACGACCACCACGACCACCACCAACACATCATTTTGCCTTTACTCTTTTAGAGACAGCGAGAATTGATTGGAGGAGTAGTGAAGGTAGGGAAGACACAAGTACGTAGGACCATCTCTCATCTGCAGCTTGTGTGTGTGTGTGTGTGTGAAAGAAAGAGAGAGTATTCATTAAACGATGTACAATGATACGACGAGATTTAGTTGTCTTTTGAAAGGGAGTGAAATGATAAGCAATTTGGAGGGGCTTTTGTGTAATTGAAGAATGGGAGAAAGACATGATGATGATAGAAGTTTCATGGTGGAGGAAAGATTAGAAAGACACATGGGATCAACACGACAGAGAGACACGGGAAGAACAAAAGAGAAAGCGCTACGAACTCATCTGACACAACGATGAATGTCACCGCAGATGCATTCGCTTTCCTCCGTGTGTGTGTGTGTATGTGCAGATCAGCCTCATCGCCAACTGCAAAAACATGTTCAATTCTCATACTCCTCTGGTTACTCTTCTAGCGGTCGTATAGTCTCACGTCGAATTAAGAAAACAACGCTGTCTTCGCCACAAGTATCATTTAAATAAATGTCTCAGATAGCCATCTTGTTGGTGGAGAACAAAAGGAGGTAGGAAAGTGGTGGACAGAAGTGTCCCGGAGGGGACTCCCTACCTCCTACCCTCCTTCCTATTCTTTGTGCCAGTCCAATTAACGGATGACGGAAGATAAGGACGGGAGGATAATAATAATAACAAGTCCGCACTGGATGGACACACACACGAACTCATTCACAGCAGGAGAAAGAAAGGAACCAGATACTTGTCATTTCCTAGCCTGCTTTCACCACGTGAAATTCCGACCAGCATACGTAACTACAAAGAGAGACTCACCGTGTATTTATAAGATTACAGTATACAGTTAGCTCACGGGAAGAAGACGCTGTAGAGAGGCTATAGCAGTTATTGGTAGTAGTTTAAAGTTATAAGGAACACGAGTGGGTCATGTCTTGCGAAGGTGTGGGAAGTTGTATTTCACGAGTGAGTGAAATCTTCAGTTACTACGATGATGAGACACTACCACCAAAAGAACAAGAAACTTGCGAGAAACTCCCAATGTCAACTTCCAGTGACCTCAACTTTCAAAGTGGAACCGCAGAGACCTGCTTCCCTACCATTTGTATTCCTTCCCTCCTCCAACTTCCTCGCCCTGCGTCTTCAAATGATTAAATTATCATGGCTAATGAGTCCGTGTTCCCTCTATTGTTGACACACATCTCTCTTGTAGACGCTCGTCGCTCGTAATTTTTACGCAAATGCTCACACGTACATACCTACATATATTATTGTACATATGTTCATATAGGTCCTTCCCAACCTCTCACACTTCCTTCCGGCTCTTCTTTCCTTACATCTGTCTCTTGCAGACTTTGTAAACACAAAAGTGCTCACCTCCACAGTTGGAACACTTTCCCTTGGTACGCAGAAAGAGCTGTAAGGTTCCTACTACCAAAAACACACTTACCTGACATGTCTCACATTGCCTCGCAAAGCGCTGGTGGCTTGTGAATTGCTCGGCTCTCTTGATCTCTCGCAATAGATGCAACTGCAGATGGAATCAAAGAGGAGTGACAGTGAGGATCATTTGGGTGTTTGAGGTACAGAGATCGAATAATGATGACTCGTCGATGAGGGAACGAAGAGATCCAATTTCACATTTTAACAAGCACCTCGTTAGTTATTTTTATAGTTCGGAGGAGAAAGTTGGAGTGAACGAGAAGAGAATAGAGAAGTCTATTTTCGAACTCGCTCATTTCTTTTTATTTCTCGTTTGATTTGATGAGGTTCTTGACGAGGATAGTTTCTCTTTTCCTTGAAACAACAGGCTATGGGAAATTCACTATTTTTGTGTCATCCAGTCACTCTGAACAAAAGACTGGAGTTCCACTTATGAAGATCACTTTCTCGGATATTAATGGATCACACAGAGATCTCGGGTCGTCTCTCTTTAAAGAGTCTTCTACACTCCTTTCATCTCTCCCACACTCAAGTAATCTCACACACGAAAGTTAACTCAACTGTGAAATATGAGATTATTCGTCAAAAACATTTTCGCTGTGAATCCAACTGGACAAATGCAACGCAATGAATTCCCGTTTGACCCAATTCTCCCGTACTTATTATCCTCCCAAAATGCATTTATACGGCTTAAAACCCACAGAAAATCTCAATTTCCAAAAAACGTTCTTGTTAATGCAGCTTGTAGCTCTCCTGCTTCCATGAATTCGTCAGGTAGATTCTGCGAAATGGATGTAGACACATCGTACACAACGGCTTATCACTGCTTCCTACTTTTTCCTTTCACTCTGCATGATGTATTCTGTTCGAGAAAAGCGTTTTATCTCTCATTTCTTGGAAATGTTCTTCAACATTTACCTTGCGTAACTTTTCCTTAGTTAGCTGTGCACTAAAAAGCCTTCTTGTTCTTCAATAAAACAAGCAGCTTACAATTACAACTGTTTGTTTATCGTATGAATAAAGTTTTAAGAAATCTCACTAGAAACTAGAAACAAGACTATTTTATGGCTTTGTACACAAAGACGAAATCTCTCTCACTTAAAAGTTAGTTGTAGACGTGTTTAAATATTTAAAAATCTGTTCCCCAAACCCACATTGTGTGAGTTTTCACAGATTACACAACAGAGACTGTATGAATTCTTCTGAAGGTGTGGAAAGTCAGTACAGAAGAAGTTGGAAATGGTGTGGGAGCCTTCGTAGTCGTGAAGGAGAAGAAGACACGTGAAAAAGTGAAGGTAGCCTGTAGTCTGCGGAGGATATTAAGAGAAGAATAATAATTTTGTTCGCAGTTTGAAGCTAATAATGATAATGCTGGTCGTATTCCTTGTGCTTCGTCCATCGATGGATTATCTTGTGAAATCAGAGTTGATACAGCGTGT
This sequence comes from Isotomurus palustris, assembly GCA_034696625.1. Lineage (NCBI taxonomy): Eukaryota > Metazoa > Arthropoda > Collembola > Entomobryomorpha > Isotomidae > Isotomurus > Isotomurus palustris. Next base: position 48,014 of record JAQGAD010000160.1, on the reverse strand, counting down.
GTAGATGTGCAGTGATGTTATGTAGATACGGATGCATAGGCAAGGAACCATTATTAGGCGTCATAAAAGGTGTTGATAGCTTACAGGCACAGGTGGGGGATTTTGAGGAGACGAGGAAAGTCCGTGACAGGAGAATAATGAAATCGTTTGGCATTTTTCACAAGACGGTCGACCGTCGAATTGCTCATCCCATCGCGTCGTCTTCCCTCGTCGTGTCACACTCACCTGTGCGAACTTTACCACACTACTAGTCCATCAGTACGTGTGAAAAAAGATCATCACCACCACACACACAAATATAACAGGCCATATACACACATATATATTCATGATATCTCTACAGGAGTTATATACACACGTAAACTACATATATATACACACACACACATCAACATCATAACTTTCATACATGTATCGCATGCCACAATCTCATAAGGATAATAATATTTTCGTGTGTAAAAATCCTTTTTACTTTGATGAGAAGGGAGTCAGTCAGTCACTCTGTCACTGGACTTTGCTGCTACTACGAACCTCACGAACCTCCTTCCTTTCCTAAACTTGTCATCTGAATCCATCCATAATTTATTTTAAGGAATTTAACCTTAAGATTATGGTACGTAGAGAGAATGCTAAACAAACTCTCAAAAATAGGGTAATAATTCACACTCGATGGAAACCCAAAAATGTGTGTGTTTAAAGAGATGAAAAATTCTTTTGTGATGGGAATAAAGAGAGAGAGAGAGAGGAAAGAGGCAGGCAAGGCAGGTAGAGAATAGAAGAGATGCGAGTGAAAGTGACATGACAGAAAGGCCAGGATGAGGACTAATGTGTGACTTACTAATGAAATGAAATGTGTCACTTTCTACAACACACACACACACACACACACAACACTCAGTTTGCATGTTGTCTGTAAATGCCATTTAATTCCATTGAGTGATTTAGATAGAGACGAATTATGCAGCATAATTGGCTTTTTGTAATTTGTCTGGAGAAAAGAAACCTTTTGCGTAGCTATAATATTGTATGGAGGTTGGTTGTGTGTAAATGTATATTCCTTAGGACATACTAGACTGCCAATTATGCCTTGTTTATATTGTGTCAATTTCTATTACGCTGTCTCACGACCAAAACTCTCTTTTTTCTCTCTCTCTGGTGTTACGACGGACTTTCTGCACGAGGAAGGGATAGGAATGGAGGAAAGTTTGAAAGTAATAAGTGTACGTATACTTGTAGACTGCATGTTGTGTGTGAGTTAGTGAGGGAGAAAGTTTATAAAGTCAATGGTAGATAGTTTATATGCACAAAAGGCAGTCGCTCCACATCCACCCACCCAACTAATAAATCTTGTGAATATTACAGCAGCAACATAAATAGAAATAGACTTCTGTGGACTAATCGCTCCTTGTATACATCCCATGTAGTTGTAGCCTGTTTGGTCGATCCAGATACACGCGAAATAATGTGTCAACTAACTACCCCGCGATTAAGCTCCTTTTCTATCAATTTTAGTTGGGAAAACAAATAATAACTCATTGGGAAGTACGGCGAGAGATTTGGTTCCTCGGACATGTATCAATCGGATTAAAAGCCATTTGACTGTGTGGGTGAGAGAGCGAGATTGGGAGAAGGTGTGTGTGAACTGAGAAAGTCCATCAGCATTTTGAGCCTCCAGTCGTCGATGCTTTTATTGCGGAGTCTAATGCATTAGTATGTACATAAAAAGGAAGTCGTGAAAGGAGGAGAGAGGGTGACCACTCTATATTTATATACTACTTCCATAATACCTACATCCACATGCTACATAATACGTAGAGGAGAGAGAGAGAGAGAGAGAGCTGTGTAGGGAACCATGTAACAAACACACAGAAACAGTCACTCGTGTAATAGCAGAGACAACTTAAGTAGTAGTAGTGGTAGTAGTAGTAGACGTAGTGTGGAGACTTGGAATAATACATTCCTCAATAATATTTGCTGTTGCAGTTAGTTTGAAATTATACGAGAGTGACGGTGGTGGTGGTGGGAGAGAAAGACTAATCATATGATGTAGTGATAAGTCTATTGATTTTCGAGAAATATGTGTGTGTGTGTGTGTGTGTGTGTGTGTATGTGTGTGTGTTGGGTCTGAAAGTCTGAACACGCTCTACTACCACATTCATCATGGCATGCTCCATGAATGGCAGGGGAAAGGAGAACGCCATTCGACCTTTTGCTTACTCCCGCTTTCCCCAGCTCCGAACCGAATCGGGAGAACTTTCGCCAACTCCTTAGCACACCAGTTCACCTCCGAACCGAAAAGTAGGTCCTGGAGAAAGTGGAGAGGAGGTGGGGATGCTGGAAGAAGTCGGGGAAGAAGTGGGGGACTTTAAATGGTCATTTAGGTGGGAGGAGATGGTGGAGATGCCCTTAAATGGGGATTTAAGGGTCTGAACTTAAACCGGCACTTAGGAGCTGCGAGGCTGGGAATGCAGAGCAGCGTACACACAACCGGGTTCGGTCTACCTCCGTCGAGCCCAATAGTCTCCATACTTTCATCCTGGGAACTTTCATAGTTTTGTTTGAGTCATTTAGTTTGAGCAGCCTGAGTCCTCAGTTGTGTTCTCTTATCCGTTTGTAGAGGTTCGTCGTCGCTCGGTATTCATTTATTCCTTTGCTCTTCTATTTTTATTCCTTGTTTTCCTCTCAAATCTCAAAAAATAAACTTACCACGACCAACCCTACGGGTCCCGTACTTCACGGTCACCTTTCACCAAGCCATGTAATATTACTAATCATCACACTCTGCCGTCTTCTTGCCAGTCTGTGCATACATACATATAGCGTCGTATATATATCTACATATATACCTCTCTCTCTCTCTCTCGTCATCACTTCATATACACTCAGTTCTTTTATTCATTCGTTCAGGCCTTCAGTTTCCACAAAAAACGTAAGGCCTGCCTGAAGACGAAAGTCACGAGACAATTGTAAAGTTCTACCGAGCAATACACAAGACGACCCGTGTGGGTCTCCTCACTTTCCACCGTATCCACGACCATTCCACAGCAGCAGCACCGTCGTCTCCATCACCGCTTTCTCCAGCCAAGGTTAGTAGCCAACTCTCTTAAAAACCACTGTTCTCATTCACACTCTCATCCAACCGGGTAGCCCCAACAATTTCAACTAATTCGACCTCTTTTAATTGCTCCCTACCTGCCTTCACACTCACCCGCTCCTTCCAATCCCTACAGCATTCATTCAATACTAACTGACATTTGTGAAAGCAAGTGATTTCACCCCGAGTTGCAAAAACATGCATACACACACACACGCCAATGAAGAAAGTTTGAGGAGATGCGAAAGAGCATTTTTCCTTTTGACATCGGCATTTTATCCAACCTGCCCTCTCGTCTCTCGTGCTCTTTCAATCCAACTCAACGTGCCATTTGCATCAAACTTTACCTTTTTCCTCCAACATCGAACGGTGGTGGTGGTATCAATACTCAACTCTTTAATATGTGTGTATGTGTGTGTGTATGTGTGTGTGTGTTACTTCGTATATAAAAGTAGAGTTCCTGCATCGACATCGTCCTCGAGAACTTCCTACTTTCTACATGCGTCCATACTACACTTTCATAAAACTGTCACATTTGCATGTATGTAGCCTCCAGTCTCCGGCCTCTCTATCTTCACTATTTTTCTTCTCTTGCTTTCCTTGGAAATCTACGAGTAATCTACACCTATATATCAATTCCAGGCCTTTAAATTAAATCCTTCGCGATGCCTTTCCTCCCTTATGAAGTGTATATTTCATCTAAACGAGTTACTTAAGTGTCTATATATACATAAATATACGTGTGTACCACAGACGAGTCAGAAACTACCGTGAAGACCACATGTAGCCAGAGTGTAAGTTGTTTCAGTGGGTGTAGTAAAACCCGGACACTGTGATACCCGGTTTTTTCCCCAGCTTGACTGTTGGGATGGGAGACTCTGACTCGCCATACTTCTACTTACACTCCATTCTCTTCACAGAGGAAAGCGTTGATAGCGGAAAGCCCTCCTTATAAGTATAGCGGCTACTCACACTATATGCATTTCTCCCGTGCATACGAGTTGTCGTGTTAATAATTCACCAGTATAGTAATAATGAAGGAGCCTATGTAGAGTGAGTGCACATGCAGTGAGGTATTTATAAGTAATAAGTCTTTTCCTACAGGAGTGAAAGCGTGAGTTGTCATCCTTGAGCAGGACCTACTGTGTATGTATGCTATATACTTAAGCTTCTTCTAAAGGCTGTTTGTTAAGATAGCGGCGAAGGAAGCTGGTGTGGACTTAATAGTCCAGCAGCAGGAGTGTGGTGGTCAGTAGGAAGCCTTGGTCGGTGGTGGTGGATGAGGCAGCAGAGAGATGCATCACTGGAAAGGAGTCTTGCCGTTCCAGCAAACCCAAGAAAGGTATCGATTGCTCTGGCTGGAAGCAGGAGAGCTCCTCCGTTTGTTGCAATAATGGCGTCTCTCTCCGTCCTTCAGCAGCAGAACTCCTATCCACATTCATTATGAATCTTCCTATCCCCACGTAACTGCTCCGCTTAAACTAATCCACCTAAATGTGGACCTGTCATTCCACCGACCATCCGTAATTATGAATTAACAACGATAGCTCCCTCCACAAGGTTCCTCCGCGTGTCGCGGATACTTCATTGCTGCGTAAAAATGAATGCCACGTTTTAGAATAATTGCTGGCACAGCAGGAAGATGCGTAGGGATTCCATATAGTGCAATTGTAACCCGAAATAATAACTGTTATCGTTGTGCAGCCTCACTTTTGCATTCTACTTGACTGGAGGATAATAAGACCCAACACAAATACACACAGTTATATATAAAGAGTAGGGCAGAGACACAGAGATGAATTTCCTTTCATCATTTCGATCACCAGAATAAACTCTCCGGGATCTCTCCCTTCGTGTTAATTTCCTCCCTCCTCACTCACCCAGCCACCCTCAGAACTTTATTGCATTTCCTTACCATTTGCGACTAGGAAATTACCAATGCGAATGACGAGACTAGAAATTTACAACCTCACCATCAGTCAGAGAAAGTAAAAGTTTGTAGTAGAGTTTGTACGGATGTATCTCACTGTCACACAGAGACAGACTTGTTTCGGTTTACTTCTGAACTTGTTCGCTCTCTTGTTGTCTGAGGAGAGAGAGAGAGCCTTAATTCCCATCTCTCTCCAATAATGTTACTCTTAAGATATATAATATGTGTGTGTGTGTGCGTTGTGTTACACTAATACAGAGAAATTGATTCATACGGAGGCCACGAGGAACAATATTACTTTCACTCTGGTTAATTTGTCCCTGCACACACACACCTGAGCTTTGAAGGAACCCCAGATATGCAGATAGTAGGTAGTGTGGTCATTAAAATATTCAGTGTTTAGATATCAGTATCAGTCCTTCCTCACGGCGAGGAGGATTTCAAAGCGGAGCTGTCTGCTGTGTAGGAGGAATAGGAGATGATGGGCTGGAGGTCGGAGGAAGGGAGAAACACCACACCCATTACTCACCCAACGAGCCACTTTTAATTAATGACTCCATTGATATTATGATTCCTTGTCGACACAAGAGAAAAGGTTGGATTTCGGTGATTACTCCAACGATGATGATGATTATCATGAGGAGGAGAGCTACACCAGGAGCAAAATTATTCCCTTTGTCAATCTACTTTTACTTTCTCTCTTTTCCCACATTTTCATCTCAAAACTATTATTAATTCCCTATGCTTAAACAAACTCGCAATCCTTCGCAGACTCTCCTTTTACGTAAAGACACGCAAATAATAATATATATTTAGTGGGATGCTGCTCTTTATTACACACACACACACACACACACACATGTGTACACACATGATCGCGCAACATTTCCCAGAGATACGTAAAAGTGAAGGGAGAAAGCGTTGTGTACTTCGTATATTAAAGAGAGAGCGACACACACACATAGTACACACATACTTGTTTCTTATTGCGTGAATATGTGTTGATATATAGAATGCCGTCAAAGAAAGATGAACACACATACTTGCATGCGAGCATCTCAGGTATATAAGTAAACCCCATAAGTAAATATAAAGTGCAGTGAGGCTAAAGCAGATTGGATTTTGTTTTTAGGTGAAGCTAGGGAATGTGAGAGAGTGGCTTTTTTGTCTGAGCCGATCCGAGTGTGTGTATGCGTTTGTGTATATAGGGACGAGTGAATATGTACTTTTAGGTAAATACGACAGGACTTTCCTGTTATTCCGTCGGCAGGGAGAAAGAAATGTGTGTGTGTGTGTGTGTGTGTGTGTGTGTGTGTGTGTGTGCCTTTTAGTCTTTGGATTTGTGAGAAGGTCCCTCATGGCATTAAGTATTGAAATAAAATGGGTGAGACGGAGTGAAATTCTGTAGGGAAACTTCTCTCTCTGATTGCTTTCTCCTCCTCAAGGAATTTAATCTAATTCAGATCGATGTTTTGACTCTCTGCCTTTTAGATGCGATTCCAATCCCACCTTCCTTATTCCTTTCCCAAGTCTTTCAGGATTTTTCTCATAAACCTCTACCACTCATCCAAGACCATATCCTGTAAATAATAAACACGCCTTTTCAGCCTTACCTTCCGTAGTTTCCTCCCCGTTTATTCTCCCAGCTTAACTTTAAGTCTCCGATAACTTGTCATGAGATTCTGCGAGGATGCGGGGAAAGGATTTTTATATTTGCTAACTAACAAGCGTCATCATTGCTGAGAACGACAGGAGGTAAAGGCATTAAAAAGTACGAAGGGGACTATAAGTATACCGAGAGTTGCACTACTGTGAGTCCGTACCTATTTTGTCAAGTCGTCGTTCTGTGTTTGACACTCGTTCTAATTCCTCCTTTCCTCCATTCCATTTGCCATTTACTGCCCACACACGAATGAAGAGAAGAGTCAAGTTCTTTACGGTTTAATCAGAGTCTCGGAAGGATAATAAAGAACTGTGTGTATCAATCAGGGAGCTCGAACTGTCTCCATAAGTTAATTAGGATATTCCCGTAACTCTCCTTCTTCGCTCTGTGTGCGTCTCTCAGTTCTCTCCTAGTCTCGTCTTAAACTTGTTCTCCGTGTATTTGTCAGTTGTGAACTGAAATGAAATACAATTTGAGTTAGAACTTCTTGTGAAGATGAAAATGTTCTGCTGTTGATTGATGATAAAAAGCAGAAGGGATATAATCTCATTTATTTGTACTTCACTCCACTTGACTCTTCCCGACTTTCCTTTTTACTTTCTCTTCTTGTCTTCCTTTCAAGTGGCAACTTCTTTTATTTACAAGATCAGTTAGCAACTCGTTCAACTCATACGTTCACACAAAATGTCACGTTTACCTGAGACGAGTACCCACACACACAAACACAGAAAGAGAGAGCGAGAGAGACTGAAGCTGTGTCCTATCTACAAACACTTTCTCTCTTGAACGACGGGGACACAACTGGTGTCGTTTCATTCTTCATTTCCATTTCAAATTTTCAATGAAACTGCCCCTGGAAAAATGGCTTATTCTTGGCTGGAACTGCTCTCCTAAGGTCACCAGTACAAATAGACTCATTTTAATTTATTCCTACGACATGAAAGTGATTCGTGTTAGGCTGAGAGTAAGCCGAGATGGTTATCTGAGAGCTTAAGCGTAAGATGTAGAGGATCTCTTCCGCACTTCTTATCGCTGAGTTACACTCGTGAGTTTTGTGTAGTTCCCTGTGTACTCAACCAATTTGTCCTTGTGCTGTGCAAACATCTAAGTGTGTAGGTAGTTAGCCGCTTTCTCTCCTGTGTGTAAATAACCCTCGATTTCTCCCATTCATTTGCATACGAACACACTACTACTCGAGCAACCGTAACATGACAACCTCTCTCCGTTGGTTCGAAATGCGCTGGGGCATAATTACATGGGCCTTCGGAGGCACTCCCCTTCAGATTAAAAGCATCTCTCACACCAAATGGCTTGTGAAGAAGAATAGAGTGGAAAATTCCTAACACGATTTTTCCATCTGGCTTGCCTGAATGAATGAGTGAGTGTTGAATGGCGTCTTTTAAAATTACTCCTCCAAGTCGTCGTAAGTAGACGGAGCGATGGAGTAGCTCGTGTGGTGGACTGTGACATAATAACAATAACATATTGGCCTCCATCCGTCCGTCAAGAATTGGTGTTTTATTGCTTGTCCAATCCAAATGGATTGAAGTCATGGATTGCTCTCGTAAATAATTTCATTCCAATCCGAAAACTGAAATCGTTCAGTGGACCATGAAGGAAGGAGGATGAGCGATGGAGAGATTGCTTTCCTTTCCTATTTCTTTCCCACTCAAAAAATCACTCTCTGTCTTCTCCTTCCTTCCTTTTTATTTCCTTTCCTCATGTTGGACTTCATTCCCCCGAGTATTCCTCTCCTTTTATGTACTCCTTAAACTACCCATCATACCCACTCACTCAGACTATACCTGACTTTTTAAACACTCCCATGTAAAGTCTTTCCACGTAATTGCTAATCCTCTCTCTCTCTCTCCCGCACAAATGAAAGAGGAACACGTACCTACACACTAATCTCCTTTAATCCTCAATTAATCTCCCAAAATTGTTAAGTGATTTCATCATACTTTCCACTCAAACCGCTTTTTTAATGTCAGCCAGCCCAATCTTTACTTCCTTTACAAGTCTCCTCGTCTTTTTGTTAATCTCAGCTTTACTCCTCTTTCATCCGCTCCTCCTCTTCCAGACTCATTCAATAAAGTCCATCGTATTCAAGGAACCACCAGTCGATGATTTCGTTATTGCGTATGTGCATACACAATCTGTACACTCAACTCAGGTAGCCTTTCCTTCTTCAGAGGAGTAATATCCGATTTCAATCCACCTGGAATAATTTCAATGCAGTTCGGAGGAGTCCCGGACGGGAAGAAAACCCTTTAGGGTCACTCTCACATTAAATTGATAATGGTACTTGATAATGCAGGCACATTTTATTCTTTCAAGTGGAAAACATTCGCTCTACCCTATCTCTCCCTTTTATCAAAATTGTTTTTGATTCTACATCATTTTTTCATCTCTCCAGAACAATATGAAATGTTAGCAAGTTTCAAAGTGTGACCGCCAGCTGTTTCTATTTCACTCCGAGGACTTAAATCCCATATTAATGTTCTATTTAGATGTATGCTTGCTATTTTATACAACGTATGCCTGTGTATTACTATGTATATGCTCTTAAGGGAGACTGCTAGAGGAGTTAGAAACCATGTCAGTATCGCCTTGCCTTTTAGTAAACGAAACAAAGGCATATGGATGCTAAAAATGTTAAAATCGGTTCTTATCACTGATTGCAGAAAAGATATTTGCTTTCTTCCCTCAGGATATTAAAAACTCGAGTGTATGTCTGCTGCTGTCCATGAAATTGGTTTCATCTCATAAAATCCCGTAGACGGATGTGCGCAATCAGTATTGGTCTAGACAACACATAATGGTTGTGCAATATCTTTGATATGAAGTAGATACACACAATATGATATACATATCGAGTGAAAGAGGAGCAGCTGTAATGGCTGCAATGACGTCTGTTGAGTGGATTGCATGGAATGTGAGGACTTTCATGCTAAATAAAGCATTAATGTGACTGGCTGAACTGGTTGGTTGACTCCGCAACTTGAATGAAGAGAGGAATATAATTGCATGAGAGATTTCGTGCAATGACAAATACCCGGGAGGGGGAAAGTAAATAGTAACGGTTAGGAGTTCAGAAAGCAGGCAGGTGAGGATTCGTACAATGGAAGTGAGCGAGACAATAATCTAAGCGAATCGTGACTACCTTCGACCTTCCGTATATGCATTAGCATTATAAGCACCGTGACCGAGACTCACTCACTCGCACATCATCCGTCTGTTCCAGACGTCTCTCAGAAGCAGACTAGTCCAGTTGTGACTAGTTGACCGTTCACACTTCTCCCAGCCGTTTATGCTTTAATTAAACTCTAATCGATTACACTCAAATTCACGCATCAGACGTTCATTAAAACGCTTTTTAACCCTGGAAATCTAAATTCGTCGTTGCTCAACAAGACTGAAACTCATTTTTAATTTGTCAAAGGGAATTGAAGCTATTGTTCAGTCGAGTCTATTCCATTTGTATTTCTGATAAAGTTTATTACTTTATCGTAATCATTTAATCAAACAATCCACATTTTTTGTGAGTCTATAATCACACGTGTTTACTGAATTCAACTCAACTCATAATACGCAGGAAAAAACGCAGCATACGGTTTGATCGGTGTGAATTTGGAAGCACAGAAAGAGAAACTAGGAAATAGTTCAATTATGAATAACACTGAGACATTTGAGCGAAACTCACTCGAAAACTATTATTCTCCCTGTGTAGGTTTTTGAAAGCAGTATGAATAAACAAATGAGTACAAAGGTTTTTGAGGATACCACCAATTCCACGCGAATTTAGCGTGTGCATGAAATATTCATGTGTAGAATGAGATGAGACACAAAAGGTGGGCAGGAAAGAAAAAGTGACATTGACGTGTTGTTGCGTGCAATGCACTTTCACATTGCAAGGAAGGTTGAGCCACGTCACAGGTAATTTCCCAATAAGCAAGCGATCATAACAAACTCGTAAATGGGTGAAGAAGGGCCTTGTTGCAATAACGCAGGGTATTTTTATTCGGAGCCACCTAAGGAAACACACACATATTATAAGCGTGTAGAGCATCTATTAATGCTATATTATTATATACTTGTGGGGATATAGAGTATAGAGAGAGCGATGTGTTGAAGGAAGGCAGTGGGAAATGATGACTCGTGAGTGGGATGTATGTGGGATACTACTACTCGTCGTATAAAACAAGGAGAGGGATAAAGGGTCACTTGATAAAGATTGCTTCTTGCCTACCTAACCAGCTACCTACTTACTACTACCTACACAGCGTACTATTAGCAGAGTAGTGAGTGTTGGTGCCCTAAATGGATTGAAGGCAGCAGCTGTTCAATTTTGTCTGAGTACTTATCCATATTGGAGTGTTAAGGGAAAGCATATGCGTCTGTGAGATGTGCTCTCTGTTTTTCTGGCTGTCTTTACACGGAGGAATGGAGGTTGTTCGCAGACGAGAGAAAGCATCTTCGGGTTCTTCCACATCATTTAAGGAGGAGGTTTGACGGATTCACACTGAAAAATTAATGACTGACGCCTTTTCCCAGGATGATGTGCTGCGTGAGTATATATACACGAACAAGCCTCCTGCTCTACCTCGTCTATATATTTATAGGGAAAGCCAGAGGAAAGTAAATCAATGCACGAAGAAAAGCAACTCTGTATACTACGACTCCTCGCTGATCGTTACTTGTTAACTCGCACGTTGTGTGAAGTATTCATAGGCCTTTATGAATGGAGACAAGCACGCACTCGTCTCTTGTAATGATGTATGAAGATAAGAATCGTAATTGATCTTTGGAAAGAAATAACATGGAATGTGAGGCAATCAGATGAGAATAATGAGTAACACGGTGTGTACGGAGAGTGTTGGAGTTGAGGCGAAGAGAGGTGGTCGTCTGGTGGTAGTGATAGCAGAATTATCTCACTTTAAGTACAATCAAGACGAGAGAGTAGGAGAGAGTAGATGAGACTTCCGTCTTCCTTCCGTTGTTACCAAATCCTGTTCGATTTCTTGTTCAGATAATGTAGTTCATTGTGTAAATCACAAAGGCCACTAGAAGAGGAGGACTACTATATACCCTCTCCCAGTGGTACGTCTATTTCTCCGTAGTGTTCATCCACCTCCGATGATTACGAACCCTCTCCTGCCTCTTCTCTCTCTCTCTCTATATCTCTATCTCTTTCTATCTCTCCTTCTTCTTCTTCTGGAGGTCCTCTCTACTTATTATTATTATTATTATTATATCTTCAGCCCACAGTTATCGTTGTCCTCAAAGGAACAAGCCACGTCTAGTCGTAGACGCATAGGACTCTAAAGTGTTCTCCCCTTACGCCAGATATAAATCTATCCTTGTCATTTCAGAACAAAAGAATTAGCCGAGAGAGAACTTTCTCCTCGAGCACACTGTCTTTCAAGTAGGCGATGGTGGTGATGATGCTCGCAATGGTGGTGGTTGCACTTCTATCCATCTAAACACACATAAAGTTACTCATACAATGCATCCTGCAAGCTTTAATAATATCATAGACTCATTCGAAGACAAGTGAAAGACACACACACACACACTCTACCATAACCACCTACAGCTCGTAGGCTACCGTTAAAGCCGTTAATACACTTTCCTCACCACCGTCAACAGTATAAAAGACTCTATGAGTAAATGAACCACCTCGCACCTCTTATTCCTTCCTTTAACCACAGAAAACCTTCTCTCCTATATTTCATACCTGTGACATTCTTCTTCCGTGAGTTTGCTTCCTGCTCACTCTCCCTCCTCGTTATTTCCCATGCAGTATTCTAAACTACTAAATTAACACGAACCGTTTCATTTCGTTCCTTGTTTTGCTTTAATTTTGCACTGACATTTATACCTGATAATACACAACAGAAATAGCACAAACTTTCCATAGTCTTTGGCACTTAACCTTGCTCTTTAATCCCATTCAATAGGGAAATAATAGTATGTCATGCTCCACGATAGATTAACTCTTTTATTCTCCATCTTCCCATTCTTACTCGAATAGCCTCCTTTCTAGTCAACTTGTATTCATCACCTACCTACGGTCGAATATATCATATAAAACACCTCATATCTCGTTATAATAACGTATAGCATAGGTTCTCTCCAATCTGGAAATTCAAGTGTGGTAACGACTGCGAAGTCACATTTCTTTTTTCTCGTTTTAAAATCGAGTTTCCTAAGAAATTCCACTGGTAACGCACTTTCTTCTTTTGAAGAGTGTCTCTTATTCTTCGTAATGGGACGCAAGAGACAGTGAGTGAGTTGAAATAAAAGAGACAGAATTTTCTATAGAGAAGAATTACATTGAGCATTGGCAAAAGTCATCATCAACTCTCTTTCCTTCCAACTGGAGGAGTTTCTGAGACTCTGCAGAATTCCACCATAGTCATCAAGTGTTTCCCAAATTGTATTATAAGCAAGGAATAGAATAATAATGAAAATATCTTCCCATTTTTTGTTTCATTTCAAGTGTCATTACAATAAGTGGGGAAACTGTATTTCCATATCACTCTCTCCGTCTACCTTTCTCCGTTTCTTCATCATCCACCAACAACACTGAACACTGCAGATAAAAATGAATTATTGCCAACGAATCTACTTTTTTTAACTCTCCCTAATTTAATTTTTCGTCTGTCGTTACACAAAAACCAGAGTTGAGTTTCCTAATTTTTCAGAAAAACCTTTCACTTCACATTTTGCTGTGGAGGGAAGTGATCAATCTACACGACAATTTCAATTACCACGCACTAATTCAAGAGACAGTTTACTGTCTTTGTCAGTCGAGCCACAGCCAGCTTCAGACACGCCAATATGGAGTTGAATATACTTTACAGAGAGATGATCAATGATGTTTAGGGAATCTAGAATCTAGAGTCTTCCTAGTTCTTCTTTTTATAAAATTGAAGTATCAATAAATACTATAAGTGAATGAAGAATCGAAGACACCATGTTATAGTGTTAAATCTCGCCTGTATTTCTCACTTAATCAATACATTACTCACAGAAAAAATGCGGCTTCAATAAATAAAAAATACTGTTGCTGTTTCTAAAAGTAAGTGCAAGGACTTCTAAGGAGAATCCCATCAACCTTGTCCTCCGGCTTGTCTGTGTGACTTGTTCATTGGATCTGCAGTCTCCGCAGCATTATATTCGTATGCATATACGTACGAACACAATATTTGAGAAGAGTGCTGTGGTTGATAGATTGATGGTTCCTCTGGCTTTGCACTACGTCCGTATAAGATTAAAAAAGTAATTTACCTAATGGACCGAAGTACATTGAGACACAGGGGATTGGAGTGCCCCACTTAGTCATCTTCGTATCATTCCTGCACTTCAACACGTAATTTCTAAGCCTCAACACGTATGAGTATGCTGCCACACCGAAGGAAGAAAGTGTGGACGTATGCACCGACTAGATCGAGTGTCTAGAGAGAGTCTAGAGACTCTCGTCGACTAATAAGAAATGTGCTAAGACATAAATACACACACAAGCCGTGAGGAAGAATTCTTGGGAAAAGGATTTGACACTTTTGTGTTCATTGAATTCCCTGTAAACTAAACAAGGATAATAAGACGGAGGAGGAAGGAGGAAGACATTAGAGGGAAATTAAGGAAGTGACTAAAAAGAGAATAATAGAGAAGTGAAGGGAGCAATAAAAAATTAAAAAGAGGCTAGTTGGGTGGTGGGGATGATAATGTTGGGGAGAGTGGATATGCGTGATTCATTTCAATAATCGTTACTTATTATGTGGACATTGATTGGGTCATTTGGTAGTAAATTGAGAGAGGCTTTTGATCAAAGAGAAGCAAAGCTCACACTTCTCTTGTTTCCTGCCTACCTGGACAGACAGACAGTCTTCTTCTCTCGTGAGAGTCTTTTTATCTCCTTCCATAATAATCCTATAAAGGTTATCACATTCCATCATCACTCACTTATCAACTCTCTAATGGCCTATCAATGCTTCTATTAGTGCGTCATCCAATGAGAATGATGGGTCATCTTTCTCCCACCGTTTTAATCAAAGGCTAAAGGTTAATTATTATAGGTTGAGTACATGGGCCCATAAAACTTCTCTCTCTCTCTCTTCCCGTTGTAAATGTTGTTACTTCTGTTTCTTCAGAATTATTTCATGGCTCAGTTGGTGGCACCGTAAATGTGAGTGTGTGCCAATTTCTTGTACATTCTTTAAACATTCCGAACAGTCATCTCTCCATACACTTCTATTACTCATTCCATCCAACTCACACACATGAATATGAAGCGTGTAAATAGCCTCCTGCTTCTTCGTCCCCACCAAACGAGAATGAAGACGAGATTCCACCAGAGAAGCACCCAACAAGAAGAAGATCGTCATCATCATCATCATCATCTTGAACGTAGGGAGTAGAGGAGATCAGAGTCTCCTTCAGAGCAGAGGAACAAATGATCTCCATTCTCCGAGGCAGCCTTATTCCTTCCACCTCACCGATTCCTTGAGACGGATGTTTTGTAACTGAAGGAGCTTTGTGTTGGTAGGTGGGGAGGAAGCCTTTCATCAGCTCACTCCGAGTGGTTGTTCTGCGGAGCAAAGGGCCTTTGAAGTAGATTAATAAACACGGAAATTAATTAGGAACGAACATGACCACACCGTGTCTTAATGACTCCTCCATATCACTTGATTCCCTCTACATTACACGCTCCTCCTCCTTCCTTGGAGTGTCAATTAGATAGACGCGTCTAGTTAGTAGTTAGTGTCTCCTCACATGAAGCAACGCTCCACAGGAACAAGACGAGAGGATGATTGAAGACAAATGTGAGGATTAATCCGCGTGCCAATATCCTAAATCCTGTCTAATTAATAATTCACAGTGGCAGCGGAAGTCTAGCTCTATGGAGTTCGTATATTGTTCAGAGCTCTCTCTCTCTTTCTCCCTGCATGTACTCTCTCGTATCATAGAGATGCTCGTAGATTTGATGAATTCTTGGCAAAGTGGTGTACGAAGAGACGAAGGAGAGTCTTCTTCTCCCTCCTTCGTGATTGATGGAGTGTGAGAAAGAAGCCTTTAATCACGCTGCACATACAACACACACAATCTCCCACACTACTCAAATCGCATTGAACAAGACAGGCACACATACATGAAGTAGGAGACGCAGTGGTGGTGGTGGTGTGTCTTTCTCCACGTCAACTGAATCGTATGCTAAGTAAAGAGGGCCGGATAAAATGATTGAGATTGTGACATTGTGAGTGGTGGCCAAGAAGATGCATGGTGTGTGTGCAGGAAAAGAAAGGAAGGAAGGGAGAAAGGCGCTGTGAAGGTAGACGGGTCCTTATTTGGCAGTTAAAGTGGTGGTAATTGAGGACATTTAAGGGAGGGTGGTGGTGGACGTGGTGGTGGTGGCGGGTATTATCGGGTTGTGTGGGTGGGTGGAGGTTTCCGGAAAGTGTCGACCGTCTTGAGCGTGTGCAGCGGCGCTTGGTCTGCTCGGGATCTCTTAAGAAGTAACTCTTGGGAGTGAGTCGAGTCAGTAGTGAAAAGTCTCCCGTGCTCGCTCACTCACCATCATCTATATTTGTTGTCTCTCTTTTCCTTCATTCATTCTTCTTCAACCTTCTGTTGTTTCACCAACCGGGTACTTCTCGAAGTCAGTCTCCTCACTCATCTCTTAAGTCAACCGTACTCTCGTGTCTCCGTACACTTCCTTCACGTCGCTTTTGTTCCTTTCTTTCGTGAGTCTTTGAGTCTCTCAGGAATCATCCCGGACGTAGGCAGTCTCACAAGTAGAGAAGGAATGCCGGGGAAATTCGCCGTCAAATGTATTATGCTTAGCACAAACACGAGAATCGTGAGCGTCAGAAGAAGCTGTTTATCTGAGTGAAAGTACCTCCTCGTAGTATTCTTCCTTAGTTGTGTGCTGGAGAAAGTGGTGGGTGGTTTATTACCTAAGTGTCTTCTTGCAAAGGGAAAGTTTCCACACCGCCGGACGGACAAGTTCAAGTCGCCCCACAGTCCATCCATTTAATATTCTTAATCTATACACACAGACACAACCGTCTTAGTCTTTCTAAGCGTACGGTTAACTCCTCAGTAACCACACGAGTGCATTTTGTGGTTCTGTGAAATCCTTGTGAAACGAGTGAATGATCCCACGTGTGCTGCTTTTCTAATTCTTGTCTACTCGTGATTTTATCCTCGTGTCAAAAGTCTAAACAAAGCGTGTATAAAACAAGGTGAGTGACTGTCATCAAATCAAGTCTCATCTCCTAGAGTAGGTCCGTCCTTTCATCCTTCGTTGGCTTCCTTAGAGTGGATGCATACACACAAAAACTCGGTCCATTTATGTAGAGCACACGTATAGGCAAATCTTTGATCAGTAATTTGGCTCTCGTGAAAGACACAAAACGCATTGAAGAGTATATAATAACATGAAAGGGAGAGAGAAGAAGCAGATCATTTTGTAAACAGGCATTTCCATGCAATAAACTCGGTTCTTTCTGAGGAGTAAACCTCCTTAGTCTTTACGCTCCGACTTTCTACCTCATTTTATGTGTTTTGGATTTAACGCTGAAATGAGAAAAAGTACGAACACCCCTCGTTCATCCTTATGTTCCTCAGCAGCTCTTTAACTCCAACACGAGCTGCCACTCTACTCGGGTTCAGAGAGAGAGAGTCTTTTTAAGGCAGATCACATAACGGACACTCGTATGGGAAATAAGTGAGTCACATAGTCAAAGACTCTCTCCAGGGAATTCATCCAACAACCCGGCTCACTATCCTCTCATGTCCATCTTTACCCATTTGCAGTCCCTAAGTACAAACTCACTTTTTCACTAAAACTTGAGACGCAGTTTGAGCTTTTAAGATTTACCTAAACTCTCCGGCCTTCTGCACGAGCCACTTTTTACATCAATAAGCAAACTTAACCAGAATTTAAGAGGAAATCTACCTAAAAACGCAATCTGCGAGGAATATCGAATGTGTAAACCCCGAATAAGCGATGGTTTTGCTGACTTGAGATTTGGAGAGGTTGCAATACTTCATCATAATTCGTGTGCAGACATTGCGGGTTCATTTGGGAGAGATGGAAAGGCTACATTAAAAATACTCTGCGTACACACACATACACACATTATATACATATTCACCCTGACTACTTTTTATTCCTGTCTGTGGCACGTGTTCTTTCTCTGCATCGATGGAAAAAGTACTCTCTCTCTCTCTCTCTCGCTACCAAGTCTTCTTACTTAACATCTGTCGTTTCCATCAGCTGGTAATATAGGAGGATGAAGGAAGGGAGGGAGGAAAGTAAAAAATGTATTTAAAGCCCGAAGAAGCAGCAGACATGATTAAACTCTTCTCTCAACTTATGATACACTGAGAGAGAGAGGAGAGAGAGAGTGTGGATGATATGAAAGGGCAGTTGAGTTAGTGAGTAGTCAGTTTGCGAAGAATATAAAAAGGCCCTGGAGGAAGAAGGGTGAGGAAGAAGGGAATGTGTCCCTTAATTTATTCAGCCAGACAGAACAGCAGCAGCACCCACTGACTCATTCAACCACTGCTCACTCCCAATCATACATAACTAGACTTCTACTACATAAGCCTTTTCATATTTCGATCGAACCCATTCAGAGTGTACGTTAAAAAATTTCCCATGACTGAGTCTTTCTTTCTACGCTGCGTTGGGTTGGCTGGCCGGAGTCTACTCATCACTTTCACAAACCTAATTTCTCTCTCTGCTTGTTTAAGGAATCGATGAATCAGTTGTTTCAGACTCCAATCAATATGCACGTACGCGCTGGAAGTTTGATTGATATAAAATGCAAAGCACATGAGGGTATTCCCCGGAGAAAAGGTTGTTGGGGATGTGTAGACGTAGTGGGCTCCCTTTACCCTTCGTCGTATTAAGTGTGTGCCCTTCCGTGTGTGTGTATGTGTGTGTGTGTGTGTGTGTGTGTGTGCACCAAGCAAAAAGTGGTTGCTATGCTTGTGATATGGAGGAAGTGAGATGCAGGGAACTGATAGGGTTCTCTCCATTCTTATGGTCCCCGATTCCTGGGTTTTTCTCTCATCTCCCTATCAAAAGTACCGAGAGGGTCATACCCGGATAGAATATTATTGACCGTTATGAAAAATCGGTGGGGAGAAGGAGAGCCAGATGCCCTGGGTGGTTAGAAGTTCCCTACATCGAAAAGGCTTCCCTTCCTTCCTTCCTTTCAGTTTAGTTCCGTACCACTTTGCTTCAACACGGTTTTTGCGAGACTTGTTCTTTTGTTCCATTTGTTTCCGTCATTAATTTTGTCTTCTTCTCAAAACAACTAGTCAACAGTCTTGTTTGTTTGTTTATTTTACAAACCAATTTCTAGTCCAAGTCCGCTAACCGCCTCAAGAAAGCTCAGCTTAGATAAGTCAAGAAAGAGACACCTTCAACCTTACACTTTGTTTCCCTGTGCATTCCGGAGGAGCTGACACAACTACGGTGATATATATTTATATTACGCAGTAAGTCACTTTGTCTAGACTATCCCTAAGCTGTGTGTGTGTCTGTAGAAGGACGAGGAGTTTAATTCTCGCAGAGGAAGACACACTCTTGAGTCTTGAGGAGATTAATGAGGGAAGGTGATGAAGAACGTCTTTAAGTTGAGATTAATAGAGTAATAATGGAGATAATTAAACGCATTCATCAGTCCTTAAAGTTTAGAGGAGTTCATTGTGAGAGCAACTTGAGCTTGTCACTCGTAGTAAATTCACAAGTGGGAGAGAGAGTAAATTTGCCTAATATAAAACATCCACGAGCTGGTTTAGCTCAAGACACACACACACAAAACGAGGAGAAGAAGAAGAAGAAGGCGAAGGGTGGTGGTGTTGTAATTTGAGAAAGGTAATTGTATTATTGTGTCATTCAGATCTTCCAGAGGAAAGTGGTTGAAATAAGGAAGGCCTTCCTAAAAAGACACCCGAGCTTCCTCCTCCTCCTTCTCCTTCCTCAGACAATATAAACCGTCTTATTCTCTCCGAAAGACTTGAAATAATCGTCTTTTTAAAAGAGATTAATGACTACCCACTGTTGTTAACTGGGCTCCACTGTAAGTGGGAGTGTACTCACTATCATCTGAGGTGAATTGTAAACCTCCTTAATATATATTCTCAATTCAATGGTGTATCACTTAGGAAAACTAGAATACCTACCATCAACTCTTTTCTTCCGTCGTAGAAATATTACTCTCAGCCTTTTACTTCGTGCTAGCTAGTAGCTAGTAGCTACTTTATTGTACTTTGTACTTTCGTGGAAGGGATTTTTGATCTAGACGGAACGACCATGAGAATCGGGTCTGAGAGACTACATATATATTGTAGTAGAGAAGCCGCCTGGGAAGCAGTTATAAATTTAAGATGAAAATTGAAAATGGTGTAACGAGAGGACTGAGTATTTGAAGGTAGTAGGATCACGTAGTTAAAGTAGGTAAAAAGCAGTAGAGGCTGAGATTCACACTTCCGCTCGAGTTCCTTCCTCCTGCCGACGGATTCATTTCCTTGAATTATAAATCTGGACAGAATTGAATGATGGACTGCAGAAGTGAAGGTTTCCTTACCACGAAACCCACTCCATACAATAAAACTTTCTGCAACTCACTTCATTAATCTTTTAGTGAAATGCGTAAAAGTACAAAAGTATGGAGTAAGTATGAGTTGTTGTACAAAGTCTGTACACTCAGGAAAAGAGATTAGGCACACAACTCAACACTTTTCAATATACATTTCCCATTCCTCCCATTATCTACTTTATCCCGTTCTACAAAATGAACCCGAAGAATGTAGCCTGTGAAAATACTTTTTAATACTCCAATAATGTTCTCCAAATAAAATCTCTTCATTATTCAACTCCAACAAAACTCGTTTGGCGTAGGTGGGCATTCACATCCGACTATCCAACTATCCGAGTTTCCTGGCTCTCTCTCCTCGCAGCCAATATTTTCATTATACCATTACACACATATTCACTTTTTGCTCAGTTCCTCAATGAAATAACTTACCCAGACTGAACTTTATACAGTTTCATCACTCATTATGTCTTGCTGCACGATGATGAGTACACACCCAGAGTGATACGTTTAAGTAACTGCAGTGTGTGTGTGTAGTAGTAGAACCGTATTACACGGTGTTTAAGTCATTCCTCTAGGTTGACTCGTGACCAGAAGTCAAGAAAGTGGCACACTTGAGAGATTTGATATAGCCTTCTAACATTATTCGGTGTAGGTTGTGGTGGTGCGGCTGTAGGTATTCGTAGTGATTGATGGGAGTGGTTGTATGTCATCACGAAAGATAATTTATGGAGGTGAGGCGATGATAAAACACGGGGAATGTGTGTGAGAGTGTGTATCTCGTATAGAAGAAGTTGCAGATGCACCGGGATGAGATTAAGTTGTATGGCATGGGCACTGCAGCATTACGGGCTAAGAGAAAGGCCTACTTGCGATGAGGAGACTGCCACTGCTTTTCTTCTACTTTCATCATCTTAAGATAATGGTGGCTGCATATGGCAGACCCGCAGTGGTGTAGCTAACTCCATAAATCAATGAAAGAGCCGTGTAAGTCCAAATATAGGAAATAGAAAGAATCAGAGCATCAACACTCTTCAAGCTATTAATATCTCTGACTTTCTGGATTATAGACAAGCCAAAAATATTCATCATCGTTCTCGTGCACACACACACACACACACACACACACACACACACACACATACACACACACACACACACACACACACACACACAGCAGAATAGCAGCAGCAAAGATCTTCGTACGAAGAGCAACTTCTACTTGGGTTCCTTCCCCACACTTTCATTCCTCTCATCTTTCTCAATATTATTATAAAACTCCCCAACCATCTCTCTCTCGCTTCTCTCCTTCCTTCCGATGGGAAATCCTTTCAATTTTTAATTTATACCACACGGGACTTCCCATCCGGCTCCTGTCTCTCTTCTTCTATTCCTTCCTCGTCTCTCCTAAATATCTTTCCTCAACCTTAACTCACCATTAAGGTAAACACCAAACGCACACGAGAATCCGTAGCCCGTAGCCCCTCTCGTCTCTGTATCATATAATATTCATAAATAGATACACACAACCAGAACTTCCATATGGAAATGAATGGCTCATGGTGGTTTCCTCTTCATTTAACGACTTTCATTCAATCCGGAAATAATCCATCCTTTCCTTAATCCTTACTCCACATTAACCTACGACGTTGCGTTGCACAAATGTTCCCCAAAGGTCGAGCCATTAACTCACAGGCACTGGCCACCATAATGAACATGATGCATTCCAAGAAATTGTTGCAAACAGATCTCTCCCTTATGTTGTAGAGATGAGAAGAAGAGACTCTCCCGATAAAAGCTGGGATGAGAGTGTGTGATGATGATAATGGTGCACTGTATCGATCTCTTTACTTATTGAGCTCTGTGCTTTAATCCATTTTATTGGTTTGTTTTTCAGATTTCTGATCGTGTGGAGTTTCACAACCGACTGAGATCTCATCATCATTAAGCAGTTGCTGGAGTTTGTTGGAGTAATCAGGAAGACGCTAAGGCTAGACACACTCGCGTAACAGATTTATAAGTTATTGTACTCATTAGGCGAGGGAAGTATCAGGAGAGAAAGTGCTTGTGCCTGGATCTTTTGGTGTGTTTGAGAAGTCAACCCGTTCCAAAGTTGCATCGGATACCTTAGCATTACAAAGACATTTTGATAGAAGAGTATAATATCACTAGACGTAGTAGGGAAGAAGGAGTGAAAGAATAGAAAAAAGAGAGACTGAAGATGCAGAACGGAATGGATGTAACGACTACGCCTCCACAGGCTAATGGGTCTATTCACGGAGTGAGTGTCAGTTGTGGGATGAACATGAGCGGAAGTGCTGGCTCTCCCAACAATGGCAGCAACAATGGACTTGAAGAAAGCAAGACAAACCTCATAGTCAACTATTTGCCCCAGACGATGACTCAGGAAGAGATCAGGTCTCTCTTCTCCTCCATAGGGGAAGTCGAGTCCTGCAAACTCATCCGGGATAAGATCACTGGTGAGTCCGCACATATATTAAAAAACAAAACTTACTTTGCACACACACTTTACACAACACACACACACACAAAATCTATAATATATATATATATATATATATAAATTGTTGGTTCATTTTGTTTGATCAATTCTTTTTGCTAAATCTTTTTGTTTAAAGATAACTCCGGAAGTAACCAAGATTCATCTATGGTTTCAGGCCAGAGTTTGGGCTACGGCTTCGTCAATTACCATCGAGCAGAGGATGCTGAAAAAGCTATTAACACTCTTAACGGCCTCCGACTACAAAACAAGACAATAAAGGTTAGTCTTACTTTTTCATTATTCGACCTATTGACTTCCTACCATTAGTTATGTATGAGTTAATCTAAGTTTCTGCAAATGCAAATTATTGCAAATTACTCTTCGACGATAATTATTACCCTCAGAGCGTCACTTGCAGTCTGCACAGTCTCGATTGGCCAGTAAATTACAACAGTCTCTAATGTATTCACATATCAAATGCACAAGCTCGCAGTACTTATTTCTTCAAAAATAAGACTGGAACTCTTCACAATTCCAGTTGCTAATCCAAAGAAATGGTGTGTTGAAAAAAGGGAAAATCAAAATCTCCAGTCTCAGTGAGTGTAGGACGAGAGAGAGAGAGAGAGAGTCAACAATAAGAACGAAGAGTGCAATTAATTACAGGGAAGAAAAAGTCATAAATATCTGGAAGCCTTTTGTAAGAGTTGTACCTTTTTGGGAAAGGAAGGAGCAATTATGGAATGATTTAATGTTGAAAGGGTTTAATGCAGGGACGGCAGTGGAGGAAAGTAATGTTGGGAGAAATCTTTTTGGTTGCGAGACGAAGGAAGGAGAAGGGTGGAGAAAGACAGTGTGTCCAATGAATCTGCCTAAGTTGTTTATCTCTTGTAGGAGTTGCATTGTATTGGTTGGAGAAAGGGAATAAAATGCTAAAATGGCTTTCTTTGCGACCAGCAGGGAGTTTTGCAATGTTGTGTGTGTGTGTGTGAATTTTTGGCTGTTTTTTGGGACTTATTCCCTTCGCGTTTCGTTGTCTAAGATTCTTCCAGTGTTTCTGGAGGTCCGTCCTTGCAAAAAGAATGGTTTCCTTGATACAAAGAGTAATTTATATATAGAAGAAGAAGGAGAAGGAGGAAAGTCAGTAAGTAAAAGGAAAGCGAGAGAGTAGTAATCCAAATTCCGTGAGAGTCTTGTAGACGGCAGATAACTAAGGTTCTTTCTGAATTATATTATTATTATATATATATACATACATATATCTAATGGTAGTGATGGTGGATGTGGTGGTGGTTGTGCTAAAATGTTACCCAATACATTGAAGACTCTCCTACTACTTATCTCGATCTCTCTACCAGAAGAATGTTTTAAGTGTAGAGACAGAGAGAATGGCTTTGCCTTGGCAGATGGAATTCTTTTTTTCGTCCCTTCCTTCTTTTTGGTTTAACATCGATTCCCATTTTTCTCGAGGCTTTCTCTCAAGCCTTTCCTCCTCTACTTATCTCGGATGTATTTGAGCGAGTCAAATACACAATCCTCTATGCATCTCTCCCTCCTCCACTTCCTCGATACGGATCAATCTACCTCCCTACCTCCCTTCCCTCCTCCGACTCTCTTCTCACAAGATTCATGGGATTTTCAAAGTCCTTCACTCCTTCCTTTCTCGCTCATCAATTTCTCATGATGACTACAAACTTACTTCGTACGTTCCAGGATGTAGAAACGAGTAATTCAGACAGGCAGACAGTCACACACAAACACATACACAAACTTTCTGGCTTTCTCCCGGCTTATGAATGAAGTCCGTATATAATGTATATATATATACAGAGTTTTTTATCGTTGTTGCACTTGTACTAGCTTATAGTTAGTAGGTTGTACTTGCATCCAATGGTGGAGGAGCATAAACAAATGGTCTGTAAATGGGAAGCGGAATACCGAATCTCTCCATCTTTGTATTGATTGTCTCATTAGATAGGAAGAGAAGGACGAGTAGGGACGAACAGAGAAGGGAAGACAATTAATTAAATATAGGAGAGAGAGTAGTAAAGTGGGGAGGATGGTAATGAGAGTTGAAAGTTGACTGTTGTTTGTTTTTTGTTGTAAGTACCTTTATAGAGTGAAATGATAAAGTGAGCTAGGAGACTGAACGAGTGAGTTGTTTAGAGGAAAGAATCATAGATAAGGAGGAGAAGAAGGAGGAGAGTGAATGTGTATGTCTTGTTAATCTAGTCAGTCGTACTCAGAGTCTTTCCACTACTGACTCTCTCGCATTAGATTGAATTGTTTAGTAATGAAATGAGCTCTGTTTTTGTCATCCTCTCTCAGACTTGTCTTGCTGTCGTCTTTCTATTATCCCGAGACAAATGAGAGAGAGAGAGAGAGAGGAAAGGAGCCGACTTTTCTTAAATATAAGAACTGCGGATGAATCTCTTCTCTCTCGGCGTGTCTCTCGATCTCTGTGTAAGAAGAACCTTTCGTTGTCTCCGTGTGTGTGAAGAATTCTTTCTGCATTCTTTCACTTACCATCATCATCATTGACTTGTGTGCCCACCGACTGTCTTGTGTGCAGAGGGTGAGGTTCAGTGAGGTTGCTCCTGAGACTCTTATATTCTTCGGAGAGAAGTAGCGTATAGAATTGCGGTGATGGTGGTAGGTGGGAATGTGTAATAAGAAGTGGAATACTTTCCCAGAGTAATATAAAATAATGAATGAGATGTGACAGGGAAGAAAGGCGAAGCCGAAAAGCACACGCATTCTTTTGTCAGTTCCACTCGTGTTCTGTGAGATGTGATGCCTGAAAGTCATTTAATTTGAGGCTTAATCTTCCTTCCACTCTCAGACTCGGGTGCGCACACTTACCGAGTTGGTTCCTTAATCTCCTGCTGATTTCTCATTTGCCATGGATCACATCAGCCTTGTCATGTCACTCGTCAATGATGACTGAGTTGGGAGACCCCGAAGATGAGTGGAGAGACTCTCTTCTTCCCATTTGATCCCCCGACATACTTTATGCCTTGTCTACATTTCACATTTGTACCGAGAAATCGGCACACAACCACATCGCCGGAATGAAGAAGAATGGGAGTCTTAGAGTTCCGGCGATGGGGAAGCGGACATGGGAGTATTAGTGTCCTTTAATCCGAGTGGACGGTGGTGGACGAGATATAAAGCGTGGAATAAAGTCCTCCCCGAGAGAGACGTAATAACAGTAATAAAGAATCTCCACCAGGGATAATGGAAGGAAGTGTGGATTGAAGGATGTTCATTATGATAGCTGGTGCGTCAACGAAAAATTCCCTCAACTACTTATTATAATGTCTCCTGACTTTCTCCACACACATTTCAAATAGACATACGTACGGATATGTGTTCTTCTCCTCGAGCTCTCCTCAGCTCTGTGCGCTGTTAATTATGCATTAGAGAGGAAATGTCGTGACATGGGCAAAGAGAACTCCGAAGAACATGACTTTCCTTCTAAGACTCGACCTAAGACTAAAAGCTCACTCACACAAATGCATCTTCCATCTTGGATTACTACCACCACTCCTATCATATACACAGAATTACAATGAGTAGGATTATCTCACTTCTGCATCTCCTTAGCCTGTCTACGAGCCTTGAGGAGAAAGCAGGAGTAGACGAAAGATCAAAGCATAAAACGAGTAGGCGTTTATATGAATGAGGAAAGAGAGTAGAGACAGTAGAGAGTCCTTTTAAACTACCGTCTCTAGTCTACTCTACTGCTCCCGTATTATTTGTATGAGTATTACGAGTTGTCTTCCCACGAAATTCCACCGTGTGGAAAGTAAATTTACTTAAATACAAATATGGTTCGTCGGAGGCCGTGTTATTGTTGCTCTCTCCCTTCGTGATCTTGTTCTCTGTGGCCCTGAGGCACCTCCTCCTTTGTAGCAGCAGCATCACTATAATAATATACAGACTCAGAGTGTAGTTGGCAGCGGTGGCAGCATTTTTATTGTGAAGAAGGAGCTTGTTGGTCGCGAATGGATTTTCTTAAGAAGGCTCAAGGTCCATAGGGAAATGCTTTCTTCCTCTGTTGTTATCCACTTAAGATACACACACAGCATAGTCTTCGTACTACGCAGGAGACTAACCTCAAGAAACTGTTTAAACTCGGGGAAAAGTATCTATACACTCGCCTGGTGAGGGAACTCAGCATTTTACGGAAATATGCGGTTGTTTAAAGGAAGTATAAAGGAATCTGAGTCGCTCACTCGAGATGAAGAATAGACGAGGAATCTCTTGAGATGCTTCGAGAAAGGTTTTCGAACGTTCCAACTTTGAAGGTTTGGAAGTTTGACGGTTGACTTTCTCTTCTGGAGGAGGAAAGACTTGTTTGAATGTCCAGGACGGTGATGATCAACCCACACACACACACACACACAGCAGATCACTCTTGAGAGTAGAAACACTCCAGACTCGTTCCAGTTCTAGTAACTACCAAACTACAAACTTTCCAAGTTCATCTCAAAACTTCCAAATGCTATTCAATTTCAATACAGCATTGCAATTTCTCCTGTAATTGAACGAACCCTTGGAGATCAGTCAAATACTTTCACTTAACTTCCCACACTTTCAAACTTTCTCTTCGCGAGATTTTGATTTTTTCTTCGAAAAACATGGAAGAATGTGGATTAAGTGTGTTTGGCTGCACATAGACTGTCTGCCTGTTTGTGGTGAACCGGCAATCTGCATCTCTATAGAGAGAGTCTCTGAGGGGGATATATATGTATGTATAAATGTACAGACGATGGATAAGTTAGGAAAGGAATGGACGATATAATTCATGTTTAATGAAGGATTAATTGAGTGGCTGGATGTTGCAGGTTTCATACGCGAGACCGAGTAGTGAGGCTATCAAAGGAGCTAACTTGTACGTAAGTGGATTGCCGAAGAATCTGACGCAGCAGGAATTGGAATCGCTGTTCAGCCCATTTGGACGAATCATCACTTCCCGAATCCTCTGTGACAACATCACGGGTACGAGTAAGCGAATTATTCATTTTTTATGTAAAGATATGCCTCTCCTCTCTCCCTACCGACTTTCTCTCTTCAAATAAAACGAAACTCACATCCGTGCGAGTATTTTGTCACTCGCTGCACTAAAGCATAGACGGAGAAATGTGAAAAATTTAAATAGAAAGTGTAGACGACGTAGACCCCATATGGAGAGAAATAGCTGAGAACCCTACACAACTCAACTTGTCCTTGGCTCGCACATATACACACCCATCTCTCAATATACATACATACCCACAGTGTGTGTCTACAGCATTTGGTATGAAATGCAACATTTCTTCGGCCCTTAATTTTAGTGGAGAGATGGAATTGTGCCAAGTGGTTGTGATTTAAGAGAGTTTTGTGTGAGGGAACTCATCTCGTCTTATTCGGTGGAATTGCTCGCCCTATTGGGTGGATAGTATCGCAATCCTCTCCCAAGAAACGGCCAAGGAAGGTCCATAAAAAAGTACGGGCAGAATGTTCGGCCACTTTGGAAGGGCTGAACTGGGTCTCCATGCATTACATTATTACCACCATCACGGCAAACTACAAAGTAGAGGCTGAAGAAAGATAGGCCACCACCACCGGCCTTCAACTTTCCCTTCTGTCTGCCCTTTCTTCTCCCACACCATCCGTCCTATCCGTCCATCCATCCATCCATCCATCCATCCTCCCTTCCTGCACTCAACTGCCCACCCTCACCTCATCTCATCTATTCCTACTATATTATTTCTTCTTCTTTCTACGATTTGTATTGTAGCATCATCCCATGCATCTCATCATTACAGAAGGTCGAACAACAAAAGGAACTTGACTCCCGTTCTCCAGACTCTCATCTCTACATTTTTAACCACCTCACTTTATTGATTCCCATTCAGACGAGGATACTCGCACACACACTTTTAAGACTCTCCTTTTCCTTTGTTTTCGACATTCACGAGAGTGACAGTCACTCTGACGCACACTTGACAGAACACTTCTTCCGTTTCTGCGGGGAATGTTTGGACGTTCTGTCTGTACGTCTGTCTGTCTGTGTGGTAGTTTATAGAACTCTCTATCTCTCTCTCCACCCAAGCAACTCACATTTAATCAACGATCGGAGCAGAGTCTTCATATCCTATCAGTCTCAGTCTCAGTCTCTCTCTTTTCATCAGTTGAGGTCTCAGAGTAATAACAGTAGTTTTCGTGAGCCAAGAGATTTTTTTACGGAAGAACTCATTTAGAGAGATGAACGCTGGTCTCTCTCTCTCTCCGTCTATAAGTAAGGCTGAAGGGGTTTCTGGTTTATGGGAAAGAAAATCCTTCTTCTTTCCTTGATTCGGAATAAATTTGTAATGATATTTGCATAATTTAATTGCAGACGATTGACTCGATACTTGGTTGGTCGGGTGAGCAGTTGAGCTCCTTCAGACTTTTCCTTTTTTTCCAGCTTAAGAAATTAGTAAAGCTTGAGTGAGAGAGTGTGGAAGGAAGGAAGGAAGTTTGTGAGGAATTTTAATCTCAATAAGTCTTAATGGGCTGCTACTTCATGTCTTATGCGACCATCTTCAGCTATGCACACTCATCATAGTACCTCGCTACACTTGAGTTCGCAGTGTAGTTGTATAGTAGAGTGGAGAGGAGCAGCCCCCTTTAGTGGATCGATACCCATGAAATTAGTTCTAATCAACCTCATTTCTTTCACAAAACTTGGCCATTACTGGAACTGAAGGAATGAGGTTCCTTCCCTCTGCTACCCCATTAAAACTTTCTCCATATTACTATTTGAACCTTCGATGATGAACGAACACTTCTTCCCCAAACCACTCTAAACTTGCATCTACTACAGACCACATAACTTCCTCTAACCGAGACTTCTAACAAGTCTATCCACTACTCTTTTTCGAGTCAAGTTCTACTGCAACTAATAACACAAACTTGAGAGTAGCCAACATAGTTCTAAGCATGTAGGTAGTAGTTGTTAGGAACACATTTCCATCATCCTCTTCATACTTACTAGTCTCTCTCTCTCTCTCTCTCTTTCCCCAGCTTTGATCCGACTGTAGGCATAAGAACTAGAGTAATTCTAACGTGACTGTGATTTTGATGTGCAGGACTTTCGAAAGGCGTTGGGTTTATTCGGTTCGACCAACGCGTGGAAGCGGAGCGAGCGATCCAGGAGTTGAACGGTACCATTCCAAAAGGGTCTACGGAGCCTGTGACAGTGAAATTTGCCAATAATCCAAGCAACAATACGAAAGCACTTCCCCCACTGGCGGCATACCTTGCAGCTCCTCAGGCAGCAGCTGCAGCAGCGCGTCGTTTCGGTGGACCCATTCATCATGCAACAGGCCGACTGCGGTACATACCCCTTTCTCCACTTTCCAGGTGAGCTATTGCTGCAGCTCATCTCAGTTAGTCTATCCACCCTCGGTCAACTGTCAAACAAAGTAATAATAACATGGGAGGACTCAACCTCACTTAATAAATAATCTTCTCTCTCTCTCTCTCTCTTCTCTCTCACTATCAGAATTCATGATATTATTATGAAGAAACTCCTTGAAGTAGATTATATCATTGTAGTCGAACATGTGTAAAAAAAGACTACGAGAGGATGTCTCCCCTCTTATAAATGGCCCTTCTCTACTATTCTTGATTTCTTCATTCGTTGATTCTTCATTCAGTTCCTTTTGGATTTTGTCAATTCCTCTTTTAATTATTCATTACGACTCCTCTCTCTTTCTTCTCAGTTCTCACTTTCTCATTCATGAATATAAATTCCCTCCTTTCTTCTTTTCTTCTTTTCTTCCGGGAATTATTTTCTTTCATTTTGAACTTTCAATCGTATATTTTTACACATAATATATATTTCTACTTCAACTTTATTTGAGTTTCGATTCCTCGAAAGTGTGAGTGATGAGCTATCCTCTCCTTAAAGTCAAATAAGTATTTTGTCAAAAAGTATCTGTCTTTTTGTATATTTTATCCATACACCAAAGATTGACTCTTTTTCTCTTCTGTCTTCTTGCAGAAGTTAAAAAGAGATTCACACCATTTCGTATCGATTTTTCTCTCCTTGTAATAATAATACATACTGACTGAGTTGGGGGGCACCAATAGCTCCACCCTTTTTTACATTATTATTATCATTATTATTGTATTATTGTATATTTACTCATTACTACTACTGCTACTACTACTACTACTACTATATTATTATTATTACTACTTACAACAACTAACTATAAACTACAGAAACGCCTACTAGTACTAAACTACTAGTAATAATAATAATAGGGACACCACAGTTATCCTTGTTATGCTTGGTTTCTTCGCTCGTCGTATCTGATGCTCTCTTACACTCATTCAGTATTATTTAACCCGAATTTTCATGCTCAAAGCCAGTATGTATATACATCTCAACATTAGTGTGAAAGGTTTGGAGAAAGGTTATCTCTGTGCATTCAATATTTATGTACACTTCCTGAGGAGACCGAATCATCGATTTCCCAGATTAGAAAATGACTAGTGCAACGAATGGGGAATGTTGTTGCGTGGAAATTTGAAGCAGAGTGTGGCGTCTTTGGCTATAACGTGAGATTTGAGGAAGGAGGACATGCAGAGATTTGGGACAAATTCAAGAGAAGTGGAATTGGAGAATGGATAGGAATGAAGAGGAATAAGGTTGGTGTGTGTCTCTGTGAGTGAAGGAATAATCTTGGAGAAATGTAGTTGGTAATGAAATGAAATGAGACTGCTGTTAGTGTAATTAAAATGGTCACATAAGTCTGCATAAAAGTCATGAAGAGGTAGGAGGAAGGAAGGAAGTGAGGAGGAGAGAGTTAGGATTTCGCATTTGTATTTTATGTCACTGTCACTCACTTGTAGGAGAAGGGAAGATTTGGATGGATGGAGATGAGGCACACACGCACACAACTTTCGAACACATCTCTCCATATATTTATACCTTTAGCAATGTACAGGGGTATATAAAGTGTAGAGAGATTTGGGAAGACACTAATAAATACATAGGAGACTCGTCGTTTGGCATTCCAACCATCAGGGTGAAGTATAAACGATCCATTCATCAGAGCAGAAGAACTCTCTGCACTCTTTAATACTCTCGCAAAGACAAATCCACCACAACTTGACTTGTGACACTCATCTCCCTGCGTCAAGTAGAAATAACAATTTTATTGAGTCAAGTAAACTTATCGATGTGTATTTTTAGTTACAAATCCAATAGAGTCTCATCATGTGTCGTGTCTCGTCTCATTATGTAGCTATCATCATTTCATATCAAAATTTAGCACAGAATTGATTGAAAAAGTGGTTGGAGTGATAAGTACTTGCACACACACGATTAACTGTAGGGAATATTAACGCCAACTCCACAGTTAACCACACACACACACACACACATATGATAGAATGGGAGTTTGGTAGGGAATTGAAAGCAACAGCTGGAGTATGCATCCAACATCTTGTCTACTCTCCGTTGAATCGTTCATCCTGATCAGGTTCCTCATCATGAGGATGAGAGTCTTGTAAGAGATCCTCCTGGTATTTCAACTCTAAAGGAATAAGTGATGGAGCAAGTAGTTCTATTTAACCTCCATCCATGTGTGTGTGTGTGTGTGTGAGAGAGTGAATATTTGAGCTCCTTATTGAAATGCACCATGATAGAGAAAGGAAACTAGGACATTAAGGCTGAGATTGAATTTAGCTTTAGACACTGAAGTAAAAATTAAATTTTGAGAGGAATGCATCCAACCCAGGAAGATTCGTTCTCGTGTAACGATGGAAATGTATTTAATGGGCCTCTTGAACTGACGCGTTTCATTTAATATTATGAGACTCGTGTAGGAATTGTGGAACGCGTTCCACGGCAAGGAAGGGAGGTTGTGCCGTGTAAAAGACGACACTCAGTTACACATAATAATGCTTCATTCCATCCAAGATTCAAGTCACCCAACCATGGACTCCGTTTACACCGATCTACTTGAGTTCATCTGAATAAGATTTCACTTGTTGGGTGCATTTCAAGCTTGAGAAGGTTTTAAATCCAGCCCACACCATCACCACCACCACCAGCCAATCTTAACTTCATCACACTAATAGGCACAATAATAATTTAAGTTTTAGTCGATTTCGTCGGAATATTTAAGAGAGGAGGCGCGAGCCAAGATGATAAATTACAACTGTTTTTTTTATCTGCTTTCACCCTGACCTTTTTTACCAATATACATTTTATTAACTGGCATATCAGACCGGGAAAAAAGTAGGGAAAAAAGTGACACCTGAATTGTTTGTGGTCTGAAGTAAACATAGACAGGATCAGATTTCAGGATGCATTTGTGTTGAAAGTTGAAAGAATAATAATGGGAAATGACAGGAGCGAGTTGGCTAACTAAAAAGGACGGAAGTTGAGGTTATATAGTCGTACACACTGTCATTCTTCTGCATCACTAAGACCTAATTACTTAATGGGTTGTTGGCACTGTTGTGTTTAAACTGAAAGCAGTGAGCTCATACTATTATACTACGAGAATTAAGTGTCTTTGAGGTTGTATGGTTTCTCTAACGGTGGTTTGTGTCAACGAAGCAATGGCTATGTAAGGAAAGTGATGAATGATGGAAGAACTCAGAACACACAATATTATACTTTTTCCACCATCGAAATCTCTCCTCATCGAGTCATTTTATTCAAATGCATTCCCTCCTACGAGGCAGATGTAATTTAGAGAGGAACTTTGTGTGTGTGTGTGTGTGTTCGTCAATTTATATATTTTTGTACCAACAAATACGAAGTAGAAGTAAGCAGGCATTCGATCGCAGGGGAAGAAGTGCAATGGAAGAATAAGCGAGGCGCAAAGTAGGAAGGTGTGAAGAACAAGTCATTATTCATAGTAGGCAAAGAGGATGACAGATACAATAATGGCCATTGTGCCTTCGAGACTCTCTTTCTCCTCAAGGAATGGCATACAAACTCAGGTACTGCGTAGATAGGTAGCTGCCCAAGGGAAAGCCAGACTTCTGTTGTGTACACTCATATGACTAACGCTAAAATTCTGGAGAAAGCTTTCTCCCCTCAAATAGAAAGAATGCTCACAAGACAACCACCTACGCCATTCTAAGTAATTCTAAGATGATTAATAATATCCATCCTTTCACTCGTACAAAAATGTTGTGTACATCTCTCACCTCTGCATATCCATTTTATCAAAAAAGAGCCACTCGTCTACGTTCGTTTAACAAAATACAAAGAGGACACGAGAAGAAAGCCTGGCTGAAAAAAATTCGGATATTGTTTTGCATTAATTAATTAATTTTTAAAGATTACGTTTGGAGTTTCCAGATGTGCGTGTCCTTATTATGTTGGTAATTGTATATTATTAATTACTATATTTTTGACAGTGATAACCTGTATGCTTTTGTATGGAAAGTCCTTTTATTGTTGGAGTATCCGTGCAGAGTGTATAAATGGGAATTGTGCGTCTGGTTGACGTGTGAGTGTAACTCGAGTCGTGTGTCTCGATTATCGATTACTTTTCATTATTTCTACTTATTATTACGATTGACCATTATTATTATACTCACGCTGTTATTATTGTAATTATGATTATATGTGACTCTCTGCCTTTGTATTACTTATTAGTGTATTCTCCTCGTATTTATTACTCTCTTTGTGAATGATTCTATTATTATTATTGTTGTTCTTATTATTCATTATTATTGGTTTTGGTTCTTACCTCGCTTTGTTTCTCTGTTTGATTTTAGCACTGGCAAGGCCTTGCTGGCCATAAACAAAGGGTTGCAGAGGTCAGTATTTAATATACATTATCTTTTCTTTCTAGTCTTATTAGTCCGTCACACCTCTTTCTCCTTTCACACAACAACACGCACTCTGATGAATTCCTCCCACACATTTAGTATTCTACGTAGTGTGTACGCACTTCCCATTGTGTACAGAAGTTGTCTTGTGTTTGCCTGAGTGATTAATCCTGATGATGCTCCTCTAAGTGAATATCGGCATGCCTATTTAGACTGGAAAGTATCTCTCTCTCTCTCTCTTTCCTCTATTTAACTCTATCTTTAATTTGCATGAGGTTAGTTGGGTAGTCTGTAGAGCTCTTTGACTGCACGTCTCACTTGAGTCTGCAATTAGTTTATTTGATGTTGAGTGGTTAATTTTATGAGGCTGCGACGGAGGTACAGTGGCGACGACGACCACGACGACGAGGGATAAATTAGGTTGGAGGGTTAGGGTACTTTCTCCGAGAAGAGAAAGACGATGATGAGGATAGTGTGTTTGATGATGAGCGAGTGAATGATTGATTGGAGGTCTTTGGGTGGGAAGGCCGTGATGAGGTTGAGATTGTCACCTGGGACAGCTAACGTGACCTGTGTGTATTGTATGATTGCAGGTACTCACCGCTGGCAGGTGACCTGCTTGCCAACACAGTCATTCCGGGGAACGCGATGAATGGAGCAGGTTGGTGTATTTTTGTCTACAACTTGGCTCCCGAGACGGAGGAGAACGTCCTTTGGCAACTTTTTGGGCCATTCGGAGCCGTTCAGAGTGTGAAGGTGATTCGAGATTTACAGACAAACAAGTGCAAAGGTTTTGGCTTTGTCACGATGACCAACTATGATGAGGCAGTCGTGGCTATTCAATCCCTCAATGGCTACACTCTTGGCAATCGAGTACTTCAAGTCTCGTTTAAGACAAACAAGACCAAAACTGCGTAAAGAAACCCTATATAAATGAGAGAAACACTTCTTACCATTTTAAAAACTCTTCTACTACTACAACTACTGTACTATTTACTCCTAAGCTACTACATTTATCAACCAGATATGCAACCACTACTTAACTTCATATTCATTCGTTGTCTCACCATCGATCGTCTTTTAACAAAACCTGCTCTCCTCATGCTAACACACACGCAGACCGCCGTCATCTCCACACGAAGTAGAAGTGTAGTCCAGAATGCATGTGCAATCTTCTTTCGCAGATTCCACATGCCTTTCTGCACTCGTTCACTCGGTGGGGCTGGTTGTGTGCAAAGGGAGGAATAAATTTACTACTGTCCCCAGAAAGAAAAGGCAGGAAGCCATCAGAGAGGAAGGAAAAGTAATTAAACAAGTTGGAAGTGGTAAAAAGTGAGGAAAGAAAACTTATTTTCGGTTATTAAAGTCTTGAGGATGAAGTGAGCGTCTGATGTGAGGAATGTAAGAAGTCAGCAGTCAGTCTTGGTGACTTGTCATCATGTCATATAGTCATCATCATAATGTGTCACCCTGTCTCTGGCTGACTTGTAGAAAGAACGGATAGACAGTCGGTCATGTTCACGTCATCCGCACTTCCTCTCGCAGAAGACTCTTCCCCCAAAAACTTAAGTCACAAAAGATCATTCTAGTCGAACACCAAACGAACGTTATTAGCTAACCTGAAGAAAAGTTGTCGCAGGGACAGATAATGACGATAACCTAATTATTATTACTCTCGTGTATATTTATTGTTCTAGATTCCTTATGATTATATAACTGCATGATTGATTACCTACACACAGATATAATATGGTTGTTACTCATTATGTGTATTAGTGCGTATGTATATGTGTGTAGCAGTGTAGGTAAGCAAACTGGAATTTACACATTTAAACAACAGGCACATATTATTATATTTGCAGGTTTTAAGGTTTAATTGAGGTATAGTAGGCGGAAGAAGATGCATTATTGCTCCGAAGAGTGAGTGAAGAAGCAGAGAGGTGTTTTTTGGATTATTTAGGTAGGGAAGTTGAGTGCAATGTTGGGCAGGAGTGGAATAATAATAAGTCTCTTGACGATGAAGCACTTCTCACCTCTGTGCATAAAAATGATTGCATCAAACTGATTAATTATTGTGAGGTGAGTAGGGCGCAGCAGGTGAATCAATCCTCCACGCGTAAATATCTCGATGCATACGCGACTATATGAAATACCGGACGCATTTAAATATTTATGTGTGTTTCGCAGACACGTGAAAAGTGTTAAAAAGGAAGTGGGCCGGTTTTTACGTACTACAACAGATAAAAATATTATATTGTTATAATTCTGCTATTAGGTAGGGGCTGGTAGGTTGTGTAGGTGATTTCGAAAACCATATATTGTATGTAGAGTTTGATAGGGATTTAGTTATTTGGAGCAACAAAAGCGTAGTTGTGCGTCAGGTGTAAATTCTAACTGTATAACGGACCTTCTCCGAACATCTTCCTCTTCTTATGAAACTAAAATTGTTACACAATACATAATTGTTTACCTTTTAAGGGTTGCTCGCGTCGTATATTTCCAGACAGAAGCATCATTTGTATGTCTCAGTGCGACATACATAAATACCTATGCATATAAATATATCTGACCGTGTAGATTCAGTGAGGTTTTTGAACATTCAGTCTTAATATTATATCTACGTTATAATCTATATCAGTCTATTAATATGTCTTAATTATAATTACTTGTTATAATTCTATATGACACACATATTACTACGTCAGTCACATTATTGCTTAAGGTTTACTTAATCTCACAAAGGTTAGTTCTCTTGTCTCATCCATCATCATCTCATGTTGCATCTTCATAGTAAAAGGGTAGTTGTCAGTTGTCCTTGCTCTCGTTGTTATATTGTAATAATTGTTCTTCAACTTCTTCAGCAGCTCTTGTAGCATTACACAGCCTAGCCCTGCTAAAGCATCCTTTATTCCACGCACCCTTCTACATCATATTTAAGTAGTTGTTACTCTCTCTCGTCATCTTCATTATTCATACATCCTTCTATCCTTCGGTGGTTGTTTGTAGTGAAAGGGCAGAGTCATTAAGTCATTCGTAGCTTTCACACAAACTATACATATATATATTATTATGTGCAATTGTCACTTTTAAGCAGCCCCTTCTCCAACTGTTAGACGATGCTACTTTCGCATCCAGCCAGCTTCATTGTTGTGTCACAGAGCCCACAACTCCTTCTTCTTCTTCGTAGGAATGCAACCTTTGTTTCCATTAATAACTCATCCTCCTCCTTCTCCATACACATTATTACCTCTTGTCTCACTGCACCCCAAGTCAAGTAGAATATTCTTGTGTCTTTGTACTTACGTGTGTACTAATTACAACCATTAGTTTTATTAATTAGCATTAGTAGTATGAATAATAAGTGTGTACTCTTCATTTCCACCCTTCCCCTTCGTATTGTTTGTGTCATTGGCGTGTTCCCAAAAATCAAACATGCTTTATTAGTCGACCGTGATTGAGAATGTATGTGTGGTGTTCATTTTAAACCTTGATTAATACTTACTACATTTCACTTTGGCACAACAACCATTGTTTGTATTTATAATGAGTATTTACTTATTTGTACGTGTAATATGAATGTCATTAAGTCACAACATTTGCTTCTATTCCTTAATTAAATCAGACATTAAAGTTCTAACCATCCTTGCTTTTATAACAACTAAAATACAACTCGTACCTCAGTGTGTGTGTGTGTATCCTTTTCATGATTTTCTAAGCATCTAAACCACCGCATATAAATTGCTTTTGAGTCATTCACACGCTACTTAAGTCAAAAGTAGTTTCGATTTCAATCAGAATCACGTATGAATTTGTAGAGGAACTACGTGGCTGTTCATAGTTATCCCTGCATATTTACTACACTGGCACTGTGGCGAAATAGTTACCATTTGGCCTCCTTAACAATCCTCTCTCCGTGTGGAACACCCATCACCTAATAAACAAGTCAAAGAATATAATACGAAGTACGTGCCGAGTTACGTAAAAATAATACCTGAAAGACGCACACATTGCATTAAACGTCTCTATGTTTTGATTTAAGCAGAGAAAGTCGCTGGTACGTGTAAGGCGAGACTAAATAATAAAATATGATCTCACGGCTTCAAATAATGAATACAATCAATGAGACGAATCCTCGTGTGGTGAAAGTTTATCCGACAGATACATTTAAAGAATCAGAGAGGTGACGAACAGAACTGACGACGATAATGATGATGATGGCTGGGATTTCAAAGTTTAAGGGTGTACAATTACATCTGCTTTTTGGAGCAGAGGACGAGATCGCACTTGTTGTTGGACTAGTGAACATTGGTAATATAATAATGTTGATGTTGAGGAGGAAAGTGAGAGGAGAAAGGAACAGAACTAGTCACATTTATTAGTCAGGGGGGATAAATAAAGTCATTATTAATTAGAAGAACGTTCGACTGTACAGTAAATAGTTTGGACTGGTGGTTGTGAGAACAATCATAATGAAGAGAAGAAGATCGAGTTCCTCGGAGAGGAAAGAAGGAAAGAAGGAAGGAAGGAAAGAGGTGAAAGGGTAACCTACTAAACGGGTGCACTACTTACGGTTATATAGTGAGAGGGTGCAACATGACTGCGCTTTTACAATGATACTCGTACTATGATCTCCTGATTACTAAGCTACTACTTAACTACATTATTATACGCAACTAAAACATATCGCTCTATAATACACGTTTTTATTGTGAGGGTAACTAACTTTCACTCTGCGAGGTTCCGTCTCATTGGTAAGTGAGGGACTTAATTGAAGGAGGTTTGTGGTGATGATGGTTGTTCCACAAGGAGGTTGGTGTAATATTGTTGCTGGTGACTTGATGACTCTGCCTGGAGAATCCAGAGGAATAAAAGGCAGTGTGTTGTATGTAGACTATGTGGTAGGGAGTGAGGGAAAGTCATACATACAGACAGATTGTGAATTAGTAGCTTTTTAACCACCCGAGTATGAGTCGAACAAAATGCGAAAGATGCATCTCTTGTGTTTGAAAAGGCTACAGAGAGTGAGTTTGTCCGTTGATGTTGTTGCAAAGCGGTTACCTTCATTTACACTATCACTGCTACTAACTTAAATCCTACTACTCTACTAGAGACTTAGAGTTTAATAAGGAAGCAACTACAGAGAGGAACCGACTCCAAAAATGTTAAAGACTCTTTGCCAACAACCATTTGTATTTTTACAAGAAAATAATAGAGAGAAAGAGAAACGCTACGTACGTTCTAAAAACCTAATATGGTGAGAGCAAATATGACAATTATTATGAAAGTATAAAATGGTAAATGGAATGACTGACAAAAACTTTTCGAGTCGTTGTTTTTTGAAACAAAAACAAATTAAAATTTACAAACGAATTGTGAGTGTGTGTGGATTGTTGAGTGAATGGAAGGTGTGTGTTGATGTTTCCGACTGAGTGGATGTGACTGAATTTTATTGTGTGTGAAGAATGGACGAGGAATTGTTGTTTGTTACTAACAAAAATGAGAGGAGTACTTTACATTGGAAATTAAAATATTTAAGGGCTACCTACTGGGAAATAATGAAAATATAAAAAGAAAATTGCTACTATTATTACACACGACGAAGAAAGCGGAAAGAGAAAATAATAAGGAGATTTACAAAATGAGAAATAATTACTAAACTGTACTACTAAAGTATCAAAACATTAATACTAAATAAGTGGAAAACAGAATACTTTATAGATTTTGACTAAAAATTTCATCAAAATATAAGTAGAGAGTAGTTCACTTTCTTCTAGTGTTTGAGTGAATTTGTCACACGGCTAGTCAGACACACACGTTAAACACACAGAACAACATTCACTCACTGATGCTTAGCAGCTTGACATGATTTAAAATCAATGAATTACGCAGAAATTCTTGATTAACTTAGTTAATACTTAATATCGTTCTCATTCAATCCATCTATGTGTAGGGAATCGTAGTCATTCATATTACAGTAAAAAAGTCATTGTTGTTGATTGTTGTTGAATCCACACACAAATCCAAATATCTTGATCTCTATATTGTTATATGAATATTGATATATAACTAGTGTAATTCATCATCTCTCTATTGCTTCAGGAGTACCAGTAGAAAACACCCCACACAGGCAAACTAAGTCATCATCATTAGATCCGTTTTTACTATTGATTACATTTAACAGCAAACGAACCAACAACTTTGGTGAAGCTCGAAAACGTGTCTTTCTTTAATTGGCAAGTTCTTTAGAACCTAACAACACCAAGTCAGTCTTTATTATTATGGTTGCCCTTCATTCCTCGCTGCTCTGTATTCAGTCTCCGCTTGTAATAACCAAATTCACTGTTTAGCCTCTGCTGACCTGCGACACATACCGACGACGACGATTGTGTATGTCTCGAGAGGCAGAGACCTGCTGGATGTGAGTGAATACTATTAGTGACTTTTGCATTAGTAGACTTAATAATTGTTAAGTACCTTAATTGTCACATGGATTTGTGTGTCTCAGTAATTTGTGTAATGCTTTAGTATTATCATAAGCAATTGAAGATTCATAATAAGTTTCTCTATGCAGTGTCCCCACCATAATCCACGTTATCGTCTCCTTCGTAGTTGAAGAACAGTGTTACCCATTAATTAAACTTCATATAACTTATAGCATATTATGCAGTTTAATGTATTCATCAAGTTATCTTGTTCTCTTGTAGTTTGTAGTTTAGCAAAGGTACGTTTAATTAAAATTGAACATTAGTTACTAATTACACGACACTATAAGAGTTAATGAGTTTTTAGAGTAGTGAAATAATTTAAAGGTTAATGAATTCTTGTTAGTTGCTTGCTTACTTAACCCCTTCTTATAAACTTAATAAAATGAGTGTAAAATTAATTAAGCGTTTCGCTATTTGATTGTGGTGTTATCTAACTACTAAAATATACTATACACGATTTGTTTCATTTAACCGAAATCTCAAAAATTCATTCCTAATAAAGCTGCCTAGCCTCAAAATTCTAAAACAATTGTTGCTGTGTACACCCTCTTAACTGCCTCCAACCAACCTCTCGTGTAATTCACCTTTCTCTCTCTCTCTCTATCCATACGCAATTAATTCTCCGTACTCAATAGTCCTTTGTAATCTTGATGCACGCCTAGTCATCCAGGTAACTCACTTTCATCTATCTCTACCCATTTATAGTGACCCAATTACCTTCCTAAAGCAATATTCCCAAAGACAAAGTTTACTGCAGTACCCCTTTCTACCGATTTTCTAAGACGATACGGAAATTTGTTTATCTAAAAGTTCCTTAAAGTTTTACGGATCTTCCTTCAAGAAGTTTTTGGAAATTAGAATTTCTCAATTTCTCAATAGATAATAAAGAACACAAACTTTACTAACTGAAACTTTAAAACGGAACCTAGTCGACATGAGGGGCAAGTTGAGATAGCCGTTAAATTTGTAGGATTTCTACTGTGACTAACGTCGTGTTATTAATTTTAAATGATGATTCCAATAATTCCGGAAAAAGTGATCAAAATGTAGGTAATGAATCTTTCTATCGTTGTGAGGTGTGATTATGATTGAACATGCTGACAAGGCCGTTAAAGTATTACACAGTAGAAGATACAGTAATGAAATACTTGCAACTAATCAAGCTAATTTTATTCACGTATTTATAGGAGTAAACACTTGGTATACAGGTATTACGTATAATATATCTCCATCATTTTCATACACAGCAGAATATTTTCGTAAACATCATTATTATTCGCCCCTACCTAATTAAAGTTCACTATATTCTGATTTCTAATGGTTTTCTTTGAGACGCTCGTCAAGCGTTCGCAAGTCATTTGTCGTGGGAGCTACCACAGTAAATAGCTGTTGACTACATGAACATTATTATATTTCGTATTTACTATTATGTAAAAATTTATTAAAGGCCGGGACGGAAGGAAAAGGTAAGCCGATT
Organism: Isotomurus palustris; assembly: GCA_034696625.1. Classification (NCBI taxonomy): domain Eukaryota; kingdom Metazoa; phylum Arthropoda; class Collembola; order Entomobryomorpha; family Isotomidae; genus Isotomurus; species Isotomurus palustris. Next base: position 5,411 of record JAQGAD010000160.1, on the reverse strand, counting down.
TAATGCTACACAGAGCAACTCGAGGTTTTTTGTACATACATTTCTGTAGTTTCTTGGCGAAAGGCAAGTTTGGTTCATTTAAATTGATTTAATTATTATTATTATTATTATGTGTGTTTTAATTACACTTATTCATAGGATTATTATTATTACTTAAATTGTTTTATTGTTACTTGAATCCTCTTCTAATTATTTGTCCTATGTAGTATACAATGATTTGTGAATGTGAACGATTCTTTATTTACACCTTTTGTTTGGCAACATCAATTTATGCAATAATAATATGATTATTTATTATTTATTATTCACTATTACTTTTCATATTTATTTACAGTTCTCTCTTTTTTCATTTTATTCGATGCATATGATGCCACCTGTTTCAGCTCACGGTTTAAAAATCCTGTGAGTTTTCAGTTTGCCTCGGTCGTGTCTCGTGTGTGTCTCTCGTCATTCATCAAAGCGTACTGTGCATATTAAATATTTCTTCATTCATCTTCTTTATTACACACACTACACATCATAAATATGAATCTATCTATCGTTCAACGGATATATATATGTGCGTAATATGTATATTATCTATTGATCCTAATAGGGCATCATTACATCGTTCAGTATTACCTTTAATCTTTTCTGTAAGTCAAATAAAACTAACCACACATTCCACACAAAGTCCTCGCCATTCCTCGAGCACAACAGACAAATATGAGGAATCTGAGAGGAATAAAATATCCCACAAAGTCATTCACAAGTAAAATTTTTACCAGTTCCACTGCAGTGATACATCACAAGAAATCAATTAATACTCGCTGGTAAAAATAGTAAATATCACACACGTAGTCTATATAATATGATGTTGTTAAACTCTACAAGTGGTAGTGTGTTGACCTGCGTTGCCGTAAAGTATAATAGGATGTTTGATTAAATACCGTAGGTCTACGTTGAATCCTATACAGTAAAATTTAAACATGATACAAAGTAACATTCCACTAGGTATTATGAGGTAATGGAATTCCATAATATTCTATAGTTGAGAATTTGGAGGAAGTTATTCATCCGTAGTAAATGACGCAATTGTTGTATATGAAAATAAAAGTGAAAGTGGTATCTCTGTGAATAACACAAAGGAAGTAAAATTGCACCTCCTCCCTTATTGCTCATTCATTCATCCATCACCTTTTTCAGCGAAGTATGACAACCAGCATTCCTCCTCTCTGTTCTTTAACATATATCGGATATCGAGTGTGTGCAGATTGTTTTGTGTACCATATCGTTTTAATCGGAAGCTGTAGTGTATGAAAACAACTCAAGTATTTGCCGTCAGGTAAGTCAAAAACGAGTGATTTGTTTTCAGGGTTCTTTTGAATAAATAGCTGAAGGGAAATGATGTATGACAGGCAATAGACACGCGGGGTTTGATAAACTGGAAGGGCCTATCAACCCACCCAACAAGCCCCATTTCATCTTGGTGTGCAATTATTTCCGTGATAATAATAATGAATTTCTGGGAGACCGAGATGAAAGATGGAATTTTCGAAGGTAATAATCAAAATAGAGGAGAGTGAAAAGTTGAAAGTAGCAATTGTTTTCCCTGTGGCACAAATCGATAAGCACAGCAAACAGTTCTCTCTCGCTCTCTCCAGTAACTTTTCCGGATTGAGGAAGGATGTAGCATCATCTTCGTCCAGACGTATTTAATCTCCCACTATACTTCGTAGCGCTCATCTTTCACGTGCCTTTCCGATGAGTTCAACTTTTCCTTTGATGCTTGTGACAGGGATACTTCACTCTTATCACTCCTGAGATTCCTGACAGAGTAGAAGGGCATCATCAGAACGTCCTTCAATTCTACCGAAAGCTACCTTCCTTATTAAAACCCCACAAGGTTGTCTCTCATTCAAACCCAACTTTACACTTGAACTCTTATTGCTTCCTCTCAGTCCTGCCTTTCGCCTCAAAACATTTTTTCAAACCAACTCACTTTGACGTCTAAACAATCGAATTCTACACCCTTTCTGATCTTTTGCCTCTTTTTGTAAATGGACAGATTTCGTACTTAACTTCATACGGAGATGCAAATGGGTTCACGCACACTGGAGCCGTTCTGTCTCAACCCTCCTTCAAACTTCATGAAGAGTAGGAGAAAGCATAAGTTTCCTTGTGTCGCAACATTAGGGACATTTAGTCTTATCCATTGAGATTGTTCGTGATCCGTAGTTCCTATTTCCTCGAGGAGAAAGTAGTTTCTGCAGCGCTTCGAAATTCGAAACGGAACAAAGAGATAGGAAGGATGTGTAGTTGGGTGGCATTTGTCATACATAATATTGATTTTGAATATTTCATGAATAACCCGATACACAGCAGATGGATATAGAATGACGTGTAGTATTAGTAGAAAGATGATTCCTCTGCGTGGACGGGTTTCTCACCTGGAGCGATGTGATGAAGTCACTACTATTGAAGTAACATTTATTTTGGAGATAGGAATCACATATGGATATAGACCATAATATGTATGCATATAAATGTAAATGTATATATGAGAATGGAGCGGAAGAGATCAACTGTGTGTGTAGGTTGGATGGTGAAAGTGTAATGTGCACCCTCGGAAGGTATGGAGGAGGGTATTATTATTATATAAGTGAACTGTGTGCAATGTGGCCCAAAAGTAATCTTCGTCTACATAAATCACGTCTGTCTGGTTGCGAGTGTCTTCTCGTCTCTCGAGAGAAGAGATGGGAAATGAAGAGGATCATCGTGATGTGATCATTATGTCATGTCAGGGAGATGAGCCATGCCACTTCTCCTAACTTTTGACTTACTCCTCTCTTATCTTCATCACAATGTAATACGTACATGAATGATGGAATGAATGAGGTTGATACTTGATTGCCAGCTAACTCTTTACCCTCTCGCTACTTACTACTCTAAACATGGCTCACCCAAACTTATATTCCAACTTATCTCCAGACATGTGTCATCCCGCACCAGAATATCTAAACTCCACCAACTCACGTCCATCTAATATCACATATGTGTCTGCGTGTGTGTGTGTGTGCAACTACCTTCAAATCTCAATTAGGAGAGTGAATGACAAAATGACTTGTGTTTTACACAAACCTACTTATACTTTCCCTTAATTCCCTGAATATCTTGGCTGCCAGGTGTGGTGAGCCCCTCTCAGAATTTCCTTATTGGAGAAGTAATTTCACTCGAACATATTTACTTTGAAGCCTCCATAATGTCGTTACTTATGGCTTAAGACTCTCTGCTTCCACATGCGGCAGTTAGGAGGAACTTTTGCTTGACAAGTGTAATTTGAAATTCAACTATTTATTCCTTAATTCCGCCGTAAATGTAATTTAATTACGGGTTGAAATGGGAGAGAAAGCTTAGTTAAGAGAGGAAGCCTCGATATTCGATACACAAGTCTTAGTGAGGCGAACGGAGGACCACCACGTACAACGTAAGAACATGGCACTTGAAAAAGAACATTAATCTGGAAGGGACTTTGGACCGGAGAAGTCATTTGAGAAGTCATGGGAGAGAAGAAGACTTGCAGAGTCAAAATGATATTTCAGAAAGCTGTCTCGTTGTTCTCCTTCACAAGTCTTTTCCTCCAGACTTTCCCTTTGCCTGTGTGTGGAGCAGTATCATTTCCACTTGAGTGGATTCCTCCATCCTAATGACAAAAAGATTTCGCGAGATGACTGCTGGCTGCGCGCCTCTTAAGTCCAACTGGCTCCTACACACACACACACACACACATACACTCAGGCCATATATCTATATATAAATACACACACAATCACACAACACCCGAAGACTTGAAAGACTTTTGGAAGCAGCGGCAGTAGTGGTGGTGCCTTTTCCCATTTAATTCGTTCCGTACAGACGAACGCATTAAAAAGAACTCTATCGCTCTCTTTAAAACGAGCATTATTGTGAGCATTACATCCCTGAGACTTTCCACCATCCCACTGCACTCGCACTCTCACTATTAGCCATCACACACACACACACACACACACACACACAGACACACACACACATTCAGAGGAGGAAATTCCAAGAAAAAATCTTTCTTTTTGCGCACAAGAAAATCTTTTGTATGCTTAAAGTCCAATCCACACATGTACAAAGAGCTTTCTTCATGTGTATAATTCTTCCTTTCATTTCTCTCACAGTAGTTTAAGCTTTCTCGTAAATTCTTCTGACACAACTACTTCCAAATGCTACACAACGCATTCCTCTCTTTCAAAAATTACACTATACGTCATCTTATACTTCCCCTCCGAAGAGAGAAAGCCTCCTTTCAGCTTCCTCACTTCTTCCGCACAAATCCAACATTTTTCTAATAAGCAAGCGGCATCTGAGGAGACTCTCCTCTCGATCGAACCACATTCGAAATACGACTCTCCCAGACTCCTTCTGCTCTCGACGAAAATTTAACTTTATTAGCAATGAACAAAGTAACATGTGAGAAAAGACATTTCCTTTCGGCTTCCAATTCTCTCTCTCTCTCTCTCTCTCGTTACATGCCTAACATCAGCTTAGTGATCAATCGTTCACTCACTCATGACACAACTGAACGACAACACACAATATTTTCTTTTACTTATACACAGCGAAAGAGCTGAACAAAAGTAATCTTCAAATGGTCTACTCTACTTAATCCTAGCGTCCTATTTTAAACTTGTACTTTGTACCCCATTGAGTGTTCCCTCATTGACGTAAATAGTTATTGGACGATATTAATTCCCAAAACGACCAAAGAGCTGAATTGATTTCCACAGGATGCCTCATTTCATTCATCTGAGGATTTGATTCATTCTCCCTGCTTTACGTCGTATTTTTCAGGTGAAATAGATCGCGACTGCTGATGCACACACGAAGCCGTTTGATCGTTTTTGACGCAATTGTGTGTAGGCGAGAGTGGCTCCAACTTGGTTGCCATGCAATGATAAAGAAATGATGAAACACAGAGTTACGTATGGATGACCAATTTGTTTGAACAGGACGGAGGGTTTTCCAAATGAAGGATACATATTACAGGTTGTGTAATTTGATGTGGAAGGCATAAGATAGATTCTGTGAGTAGGAGGAGACAGAGGAGGACTGAAAAAGAGGAAGATGCAGATGGTCTGGTGGACACGTGATTGTGTTGTAGACTGAATGAATATGATTAGTTTGGTAGTGAGCGTCTTCTAAAAATGGGCCTCTTGTGGGAAGAGAGTCTGAAAGTGCTGATGATGATGATGACTGTGATGATGACGAGAAGGATGATGCAGAGACACAAGAAGGTCCCTTACAAATCCACGCTTTCTTTTTATGATTATTAGTGACTCTAAAGAGCCTTTATTTCTTCTGCTGCCTTTCTCCATGTGTGTGTGTGTGTGTGTGTGTGTGTG
>JAQGAD010000159.1:0-64723 GCA_034696625.1 Isotomurus palustris | reverse complement strand
CATTGGAGATTGCAGGAGTCGGAAATAAGGGGATTAGGCAGTACTTTCGGGCAGAGAGTGCTGTAGTTCCAACAATGATGATGCAGGAATACACTTTATTTGCCAAATCTAAGTCATCAATTGGTGATTTGGCAATACATCTCTGCTAACTTGACTTATAATGATGTACACACGTAACAGTGGAATTGATCCAAGGAAAACTCCATTAGCTCTCAATAGTAATTTCAGGTATTTTATGCACGTTAGATTTTATTGTTACCTTCCAAATGCTTTTAAATGATTTGTCATAGGTTATGTCAATTACAAATTACAATCTATACGATTGCACGGCAAATTCGCCTTTAGTCGGTAAATCTTTTTTACAGATGAGAATTGCAAATCATTTGAGGTTTTGAATATTATGGCCTGGGCTCGATCGTTAAGAAGATCACATTTAGTTAGAAGTGAAATGAATATTTGATGTGTGCGATAAAAGATACAACCTGTTAAAATCCTTCACATCTTCAACAGATCTTTTCAAATAGTTTACTATTCATTGTGTACCCACGTATACGTATTAGTGTGTTGTAGATTCTATCATATCCCAATAAGATATAATACTAGTGATACCATACAGATTTTGAAATTCGTAATTTAATTTTGATATGAATCCTAGGAATTAGATGGCAATTTCGCAGAAACCAGATTTCAATTTTACAGAAATCAGATTGTGCATAGTCAAAAACTTTTATGTGTAGCCTACCATTGTGACCTACAGAGGAGTGCCTTTTAAGGTATTGCAATTTTCAACTAGGATGACCTGGGACCTTTGGCACTGAAGCAGCTTCCTACGAACTCTTCCTTCAATTGTGCCTTTATAAATAAATAAATAATTTTGAGCTGTTCGAAAGTTACCGTCTTGAAAAGAAGAGACACACAAGAGATTTCACATGGGAAGGGAAGGGTTTAGCGATTCTTAAGAACTTGAAGAAGCCAGTCAAGTGGAATTCTACTAATCATAACGGCTCCTTTCATTCTTGAAATGATCTGATGACCCAAAAGATGCTTCTTCATGTTCACTTTCAATTTCTCTTCACTGTTTAGTGTTTACCCGTCCACCGCTTGTTCCGATGTATTCGATTTTGAGTGTGAGGAAATCTAAAATATGTCATACTTAATGTTTATGCATGCACATTAAAGTGATCCGTCTCAGACTCCCTCGCTTCTCGATTTCTAATTTAATCACCTTCACTCTTTAACGATACTAATAAAATGGTCGTGTTCGTTCAACAGTTTAGGTAACCTTATTGTATCGCACCCTCTTGTCTTTTATCTGTTGATTGTAGCTACTGATATTTGCGGGATCATTGGTAATCTCCTTGTAACTGCATGAGGTCGAAGAGAGGTCCACACTCTTTGGAAGTGAGCTTCATTTCTTTACAATGACATCAAAACGGACGCTCCTTTTGTAAAAAAAACAAACAGCCGCGCTACCTAAGAAAGCATTTCTCAAGAGAAGTTGTGTGAAGTAAATTTTCCAACCAATAATGAACAATCAAACATTTCTGAATTATAAAATATGACTGTTTGATCGTATTTCTTATTCAGTGTGTCCAGAAACTTACTCTTTAGATGATTAGATTCGCTAAATGCAAAGAAATTATTAACAGCGTATGAATACAAACCAATAAAAAAACTTAAAGAATACAAGATCACAGTCCATTGCTGACTGTAAAAGTGGAATTTATTTCCATTCTGAACGACGGAAAAAGAAACGAACAACCCTTTCCATTAAATCTCGTATATAATCCCAGAGTTAACAGATAGTTCGCAATCAATGCTTAAGATAGTGAAGTAAACGAACGCGTTCACTTTAACATTATATATATAAACTGAAAACTCAAGCGATCGTCGAATATACAGAACTGAAAAATACGTAGAAAATGATAGCAATATAAATACACAGTAACACAGTATGTTTTAGCAAATAGGTTGCGGATGTAATGATTTGTACCACACATTCACAAAATTGCAAAGAATCCTAAGTACAAGACATTAATAAATGTCTCCTGGTAGTCTAGTTTAGTAATGGATAAGATCAGTTAATGTCAGTTACGCTTGCAAAACTATGAGATCTTAACTCCTAACCGGCTCTCTGTCTGTCGAAGGTCATCAAATTATGCGACCAAAATTCACAAGATATCAATAATGCTAAATCTGTACATTACTTTCTCCTGCTAATTATTGGCTGCTAGGACGGTGACGTTGCAGAATGTGCTTCTGACTTTTCTACAGTTAACGTGTAGACTGTACTGGTAATCTGGTAATTTGTAACTGTTACACACGATATACTTAATGACGACAACCGAAAGTGTGTTCTTTGTTAACACAAGGAATACTTTACGACGGATGGAAGTATAAACAGTATTTCTTTCGTATGTTCGTTTAATTATTAGGTCCTTTGCTGCATTGTTAACTCCATTTTCAGATTCTGCGAAAATCTATGCAAGTACATATTGCTGGATTCTCTACGATGTAAATGTACCAAATAACTGTAAGGCTCTCTACCTTGCAACGAATCATATACTATTTCTTAATTAACATTAACTTAATGTACTAAATAAGAACAGGATAACAACCGGATGGTGATTCGTGATATAAGTGCAGCTAGTTGCTTCACTGACTGATTGAATTTTATTTTGCTAATTTAAGTACCCTAATGCAGTCTTTAAGTACCAATATCATGCACAGGTTTGGTATGAGTAAAAAATTTGATTACAATTTCTTCTGACCATAATACGTGAAAGTGAGTGTAAAAATATCCCTATTACTGGGGTTTCAACTAATACTTAATTCGATAAAAACAGTTGCTGAAGATATTAAAGTTTGGAAGATGACTGTCATTTCAATGAGCTGTGCAGTTGTACCCGTTGTTTGCCCATTATTAGACTCGTTTCTTAGTCACAACTCGCATAGATTATGGAATATTCGGTTTAGTTGAAAAGAGGGAGAGCCTGGAAATCGTAGCCTCGCTTGCCTTTAATGGCAAAGTAGATGTAAACAACGTGATAAGCTCCAGGAATCAAACAGATCGCTCCGGCAATGAAGAAAACGGCACCTTGGATTCCATTGACGGGGAGGGCAACGATTATGAATGCGGCGACAGTAAGCACTAAAACATAAAAATTAACACATTAGTACATAATTGATTTTAGGCTGAGCATACTTGCTATACTATGAAGTTAGCGAATTTATATGGGGGCGTACTTACCGAGACCAAAAATGAAAAGGAAGAATGCTGCGAACACCCTGCACAGTAAGAAATCATAAGTGAAATTAATGTTATTCATGCATATTTTTTTCGAACTTACATTTTCCAATTTTCGCGAACTTTCGGGTGACAACACCAAGGCTTCGATGGATCGTAAACTGTGTCCTGGTCGTCGGTGATCAAAGAGTCAGAATCTCTCGCTGCAGCCTAGTTTGAATCAATTGCTTATAGATAATTTCATAAAATCATATACTGAAGCAGCATTGTCTAAACAATAGAATTACATACATCATCTTTCAGTTTGGTAAGACCCCTGATAATGGGTTTCACAGCCAAAGGGTTGGGGGGATCATGTATATGAACCGACACAGCATCAATTCCTGACAAGCCAGAAGAAACAAACGAAGATCGTTGACTGGACATGCCATTCAGTGGGGATCGTTCAGTCGTTGTAGTTGCTCCGTAGACTCGAATGGCATCTGTGTGTTCTTCTTCAAACGCGTCATCAATTGTGAAGCCCTGGTTGCTTCGGCGTGAACTCGATCTACTCAACAATGAAAGAATAAAATTAATGACTGTTAATTGCAGTTTGCATGATCATACTTATACTAATAAGCAAGATCCATTGTACGTACTTCTTCTGCATTTTGACCAGTGAGTATTACGTTCTCAGTATTTTCTTAAATCCGGACTTCCTTCGGATTCCCGGCCTGTTAAAAAAACATAAAAGATCATGAGTCCATCATAATTTATTTCTCAGTTAATTAGTAATCGGTAAAATTATAATAATGAATACACAATTTTAGTTATTTCCTAGTTGACATGACAAAACTAACAGCTTCGTGAAAACCAGTGCACCTAACTAATCACTCCTGCCTACAACTAATATATAGTCCCTAGATTCAGCAATATATGAAACAGAGCTTTCGAAGGCAGGCAATAAAATTAAACGAGCTTAAGCAAACCTTCTTGAACCTTGAATATGAACACGAAAGAAGGCAATAACAGGATGAAAGGAGGAGTGGAAACTGAGTAAAAGTTAATATACACTGAATTGGGACTCCTAGCTTATATCTTGGTGGCAGCAAGGTGAAAATCACTGCATACAAATTGCAATAGTCACACAGAATCAATGCATAAGCATTTGCGCACGAAAGGGTAGGATGGTTCCCTTTCCGAAATTTTTATTGAAATAACTGCAATAGGTTTTGAAATGCTTCCATCGTAACCTTCTAGACAATCAAATTTCATCACTAGCAGTGTAACTCGCTTACTCATGGTCAACTTTAACAGAACAGTAAAGCCCACCAGTTCCTGCGACTCCAGTAGGTCAGAAAGTCAGAAGTAGTAAAAAAAATAGAATAACAGCCACGCGAATTTGCACATTAGCAGCAAAAGATTGCAAAATATTTGTTTCACTTCACACAGAACTATAAACTGAAACTGCAAGCAGACACGACACACACAGAAAACTTTTGTTGCAAACTAATGCTTTCCTGCCAATGCCGTTTTGAGAAGAAGTATACAATAATTAGAAATTATTAAGAGGCTCCAGTCATCCTATAATATTAAACACGAGCGAAATGAAGATAAAAAATCGAAACTTGGGTAGCGAATCCATCAATACGAGACGAAGACCAAAAACAATCTGACAGGTTGGCTAATGTCTCGCACCTAGCAGCACAAACCATGCGACCGTAAAACTAAGTTCAGATGAAACATTCATGCATAATGGTATTACACATAATACAAGTCTTTCGTCTGCAAATGTGGTTTTTGCTTCATTTTCAAGGACTTGCTTAAGATGATTGCAGTAGGCTAGGAATCTTATGTATATGTGCCAGTGATTATGATGGATCGAAGGGCAACCTGCAGGTGCTGACTCAAAAGTTCTCATAGGTAGTCTACAGCAGTTTGCATTTAATTTGATATCCAGAGAATCTCACGAATGTATGCTCAGTCGAGGAGGAAACTAAGGACGCAGGCATGTGGAAGGAAACACGATCCCACTCGCCCTTGATTATTCTGTTGATGAGATCAACCAAAATTTGCGACGAATAGTGTGAAGCAAAAAGGCTTATTTATTGATACCATTCTCGCCCACCACTCCTCTCTCTATTGGATTTGATCATCATGAGGTTCATCATTTGAAGTTGAACTACAGAACTACTCCCTTCTCCCAACAGCGCACAGAAACGCGCAGATAGCAGACAAAAAACCATTTAAGGCCTTCAATGAGTGATGCAAAATGCAACGTTTAACACGTGCTCCCTCCACCGACATAATTTTGACTGATGGTTAATTCTTCACCACCACATTAAGACATATTCATTAAAGAGCAGCATTTAATTGTTGAATGCAGATGAACTGACGGCCACATTGTTAATAAAAAAGATGTTCCAGTGAAGCAGTCAAATTTCTTTTAAGAAGACAACAAATCTAACCAACAATTAATACGTAACGTTGAAAAATATTTTCCTCTAGCGGAGTGGACCTGAAAAGCTATGATATTGCGCATGGGATCTGAACTCTGAAGTTTGTGATAGCAAATAGGCTTTATCTTAAACGTTGTTTAAAGTATCAAAGCAGCTAGTGATTATTATTATTAAGTAATAGGGACACACTGTTCTAGAGATGAGTATAGAATACTAATTTTCTGATTCAGTGTCTGCAAATAACTAACGAAGCCAACGAACCTGCAGATAAACAGATTTACCACCGCATCATTGTCAAAAACAATTCTATTGAATTAAGAACCACACACTTTCATAATAATTAAAAAAAGTACAAATAGAAAAATGTATAAACATTCTGGAACACCTTCAATGCTTATAGTCTATGCACTAGAAAATAATTTTAGTAGATTCGAATCAGTAAACATTAAAGCATTAGTATTTGGGTTTAAATTACTTCTGATTGATATACTCACCCTTCAATCATCTCCAATGCAATAATGACCTTATATAGTCGCATTGTATTCTATAATAGTATTATATCCTCGAATAGGGTTTAACTTCCTACGTGGAATAGTGGAAATGACTTAAACTGTATGGCAAACAAAGAAACTGTACAATTTGCGATGAAATCTAATTGATTTCCTGCCCACACACCAAACTCAATTTGCACTCAGCGTGTTTCCACAAAATTACAAAGGTTCTGTAGCAGAACGCAGAACTCTTTTAGACTCACACCTGAGTGACTGATGATGATGAGTCAAGAGTCTAATGCATTATAATGTATACACAGTAATAAAACAGTCTCTGCAAGCAATGTGCATCCACCCACACGGTAAGTCTGAATTAATCGTAGTTATCACAGGTTCAGTTATTCGAGTGTGGTGACTCACTCAATCTCTTAATTAGCACATCGATTTTCGTCATTCTCACTTCCCTACCAAACTTCCAACCAATGCACCTCACCGCATTCCTTCACCTTCGACTCAATCCCCGGACCAGGAATCTCTAATTAATAATGCAGTTTCACGGAAATCTCGTCGTCAATTCCTTTGGAACTTAACATGCAACGAATGCCACCTCCAAAGCGATTAGTACTATCCTGCAATGTCGCTAATAAAACTGAAAATGTTTAGGCAGCCACCGAAGTTACTGAGCCAAACCTCCTGTGCATAATTCTCTTCCGTAATGTGTAAAATATGAACTATGAACCTTAATCACAATCGCAAGCAAGCTCTAATCTACCCTCAACGCCGTTATCCTCATTACACAAACGCCCTTGCCTTATCATTACACACACTTATCCAAACATGCATACTTGGTTTTCACTAATTTTTATACTTACAACTTCCAAGACGATGAAAACTCCGATAATCCTCGATGTTTAAACAAGAAATTGGCTTCCGACTTCCACACACCGTTGACGCGGAACCGTTTGATCAAATGTCAGACAGCTAAGTACTCGAAAAGGGTACCAAACCCGACTTGACACTTGAATCTGCAAACATAAACAAACCAAAATGAATAATCTTATCATTACCACCTACTTCCCTGTCAAGTTAACTGCTTCCCCACAACTAAATCCATGCTAATGACACAGTATCTACACTTACATGTCGAAAAAGGACTTTTAGAATTTAAACGACACCACCGACAGGACAACGTCGACTTTCACCGTCAACCGTTTCCCCGCAGAGCTTCCTTCCACACGTCTTCACTCCACAGAAGAAAATGAGAAGAAGAAAATTCTCACGAACTTCTTCTCGTGGTGACCCAGCGCCCAGCAGTCCTCTCTGCCCTTGTGACACCAACCACCGCTACTTTTTCAAATTACAATATTTCTTCAGTTGTTTACAAACATTTCCACCACCGATTATTAATTCACAAATTCACAAATTTTAATTACTGAAGAACGATCACAACTTCACAACCACTTGTGTCACAGTTGTCACCTTCTTGTACGCGCTACTGTCACTGCACCAGGTTCCAGGTCACTGATGAGATAACAGCAACGACAAACACACGTAAGCAGGAAAGTAGGATCGAAGTAGGGACCAAATTTTAACACAATTTTATTGAAATTTGTCCTTGTTGTTGATTTTTTTTATTACTAGCTGAGCTCCATCTCAAAAACCGTGTGAGGATGCGAGGATGCCCACTCTCTCATATGGTGAATGGGATTGAAGAAGGTTTATTTTTTGGAGATGTGAGAACCACCAGTCGGCGTGTGTTGTTGTCCATCGCATATCGGATTGCATTCGCGTAGTCTTCTCTTAAAAAAGCAAGTCGCACTTTTATATCGCCTACACGACTCCTTCAACCTTTAAGCATTTAAGCTCTCCCATTTTAGCATGCCCGTGCGAATTATTTGCGAGGATCATGCCAAAATTTAATAGAATCTGTGCTTTGTTTCACTGTTGACATATTAGTTTTTTAAGAGCTTACAGTTGAGAGAGAGAGAGTGCAGATTTCAATGTAAATAAACAACTGGAGCTCTCCTCTTTGTGCTGTCAGTTAAAAAACTGTGTTGGTATCATTTGCTTGTGGATATCTACCGAGCTTCGTGTTCAAGTGGGGTAAGTCTTTGCGTGCCGGCTAATAAAGTTTTCATAATATTAAATGCTGGTGTAAGTGTGTATGGCTGGTTGGATATAGTAATGTTTTATATTGGATCTTGTTGTGTATTTGTAGATCATCTTTTATTTCATCAAGGGGCTTCCTCCGAGGATAAATCAGAAATTGGGGACACATTATTCAAGATATCCATCGATAATTGTAAGAATCCTTAAAAGTGTTTTTTTGTATTTAATTGCGAATAATTTCAGGGAAGTGTTTACAATCTTTTTCCTAGTAGTATTATGGACAGCAAGAACGACGATGTAATTGCTGAGTGCTCGGATGAAGAAGAATTACAACAAACGGGGATTTTTGTAAGAGTTGTTCGATATTTTGGAAAAAGTTGAATGTGTTTTGTGCAGTTGATGTAATACATTTGTATGCTTTGATTTTAGTTTCAGAATTTATGGATGCCTAGGCCAGAAGAGATTGAGGTTCTGTTCAGTCAAATAAAGGATAAAAAGTACCCTGATCTTGAGTGGAAGTGCCCAGGTAGAAGGGATCCAAATAAACCTGAGAAAGCTAAGGTTGAAGTTGAAGCTCCAGTACAGACCAACCAGTATGTAAAATCGTATTGACTTAAAACTCAGTACAGCGTGGAGGAAGTAGGAAGCAGAAAAGAATTAATTCAAGCTGTTCATTACATTTTAACAGGAAAGATAATGAAATAGATGACTTCGACTTTGAAGACGAAACTCCCCCAGCTTCGATGATTAAATTACCCAAGTCTTCTGGAGGTAGCAAGCAGCCGACCACGAAGAAACGGACGACGACGTTAGCAGGAATCTTGTCGAATATGGAGCGCCATAGGAATATTGAGAGAATGGATAACCCGAAGTCAAATGAGAAGTCGTGATCTTCGTGAAATGTGATTTAAGAATGAAACCATGATGAGTACGTGCATTTAATGTCGATATACGGTGAGGTAAGGTTAAAAACCTTACTTAGTTAGTTTATTTTTCCACATATTACAGAGTACAACAAATATTATGTTTGTATGCTATGCTTAAAATTCAGCATTAGTTCTGATACGGAGATACAAGTAATTTATGAGCAAGAATGGTATGTGAAAGAGTATGCATGTCTATGAATTGAGATGAAAGAAATGAGTGGAATAATAATTAAATACGAATACATTTACCGAACGATCCTCGCAAAATTTACTTACAAAACGTAAAATCACTGACTGTCGATGAACAAGCACATTTTGACAATAATAATAATTACACGAATAAAATTGTATCACTTATTGACATCAGTAACTGGCTAAACACCGATTGGATCAACATAAGTAATTTTAGACAAAAAATTTGCGGAATGGCTTTGTGCTCGCTCTGCCCGTAAACTGTAATTCGCTAAATTTCATCTTACAATGAGATTGGCCAAATGGCATACTGTTCATCTTCATTCATCTTGCAATAAACACCATACAGAGGAGTTTTTACAGTTCATTTAGTGCTAAATACTCTCCTAAAATCGTTTCAGTAAATGAATAGAAAACAAAAGAAAAGTTGGAGATGTAACAAGCTTAACACAAAGCATCAGTCATTCGTTATACCACAGTTAATTGTCCGCTTTCGATTATGCTCAAGCAAATTAGCTCACACTTAAACTAATTTCTGGGAAGCAAAAGATCTTTCAGGGTGTGTGCAGAATATTTACACTTATTCTCAAGTTTCTCATTACATTTAAAAGTACATTACGTTACACATAAAAAAATTACAAAATTTTGAGTTTCCAGTTTACGCGTAAAAAGGTTATACAAAAGCCAACCGAATAAATTATAAAGGCTACGATTCGTCCTTAATAAACCAAACTCACTCCATTTTAATCATTCAAACCGCAAGCGTCACTAAACGGAAGGTAAGTCTCGTTAAACTCAACATCGCACAGAGTACACGTTTCTTCAGTAAATAATCAAAACTGACCCCTAACATGAGCTAATATTATTATTACTTGTCATTAATACCAAGACTTGAAAGGGAGATACCTTTGACACCCTCAACAACATTCAGCATTCATATCTACCCATCAACACCATCTGCTACTTGTAAGTACATAAATTAAACAGTACTCGTTAAGTTTGTTTTCAAATTTAATAGAACTACTTCAGTCAACTGAAACGCATTTTCTAAGACTCCAGTCTAGTACGCACCGCTGTTGTTGTGTATTTGGGTTCACATCTATGACACTTATACTTGGGTGAGGTGCTGACAGCAAATGGGCTAAGAAATACACCCCACGAGGGTCCCTTAAGGGAAGCCTCTTGATTTTGCTTTCGTGTACACATCTACCATCATGCACTTATTTGTCACAATTTAACGATGCAAATTCTGACTCAAACTTCTCCTATTCACTTAACAACTTCACATACTTGCTGACTATCGTTGGTAAGCTGAAATGTGCTCTTCGTTGACCAGAATTCCTTCTTCAAGATAACCCCAATTTCATTGTTGGTCCAAGTCAGGTCTAGTAATCAATTCATTATTATTGTTTAGTTCATCAAATCATGGATGTTACACAGAAATAAGAAAAACCCGAGACGGTTAAAGTATTAACTAGGGAGATTATTGACAACTAATCACAACCCAAGTGGACGAACAACAGATGTGGTCTTGTGCTATTCCATACGTATTTAACTACTAAGTAGACTTTTAATACAATCTCATGTCGTTAGATTCTCCCTTCCGTCATTATTATAGTTCATGCACTTGGATTGTGAATAGCTTGCAGCCAAATTACAAGTATAGTTGTCCAGCCTGCATAAGTTCACAAAAGAGGGATCGCAGAGAGGCATACCCTGATAAGCCATGTCATGTAACCTTCTCCTGAGATTTGCAACGCATGCATCTTAGCCAGGCGAGTCAAAATGGTTTTGTCCTTTGGTACAATAATATAATCAATTACAATTACTCTTACTCGAGAATTTTGAATTTTCAAAAGCACAGTGTGAGCTTTCTACACATGGTAAGGCCAATCTTGTCATGATGAACTGGTGTGATTTTGCGAAGAATCATAAACTAATTAACAGCTTGTTAGTGACCTCTCTGCTTAGATTTCAATTTTTTACCATCTCAACATGTGTAGAAGTAGAAGCCCTTTTTATTTCCAAATACAAGCGAACTACACTTTATCGAAATACAGGCTTTGATACTATTCTTGGAAAATAACTTCTTATTTTTGGGGTTTTCTTATAATAGTGAATAGATTAATCCTTTAATGGCTCCCAAAGCAGATGCTTTTCATAAACTAAGTCTTAGGCTTGTGGGCTTTTTTACAAGTTGCATTATGAATACAAAAGTGTAGCTAAAGATTTAATTGCAGTGACTGGGATTTTGGTTCCAGGAGATTAGTTTATGAGAGGAATCAGTAAAGATGTGTTGAATGAGATAGAGGGTAAGGAACGAGTTATGAAGCAGCGTCTTCAGACTCCGCAACATCTTCAGTAGGATCCTTTGTTTCTCCGTCCCCAGCTTTACCAGAAATACACACAGATTTAGTTCATGTCCAACAATTATAGGTGTGATCAGTGACTTACTTTCATTTCCTTCACCCTGCATATCAGATGTCCAAAGAGTGAGATTGTCGCGGAGCAGCTGCATGATGAGGGTGGAGTCCTTGTAGCTCTCCTCCGACAACGTATCCAATTCAGCGATGGCATCGTCGAAAGCAGCCTTCGCGAGTCTGCATGCTCTCTCGGCGGAGTTCATGATCTCATAGTAGAACACCGAGAAATTCAAAGCCAGTCCAAGTCGAATTGGATGGGTAGGAGGTAACTCTGCCATCGCGATGTCACTAGCAGACTTGTAAGCCCCCAGAGAGTTCTGAGCAGTGCCTTTACGATCTTCTCCAGTGGCAAACTCAGCCAAGTACCGGTGGTAATCCCCCTTCCTAAAGTATTTACACAATGAGTTGATCAACTGCTTCAAACACGGTAAATGCGAATTATGAAGTTTAAGTATTAGACGACTTATGCTACTCGTGGCCAAATAGCACGACTTCCTTACGGACCATGGACTTGGGACACGAATATGGCGCCCGATACGTAATTCAGTATTATATCAAGCTTACATCTTGTAGTAGAACACTTTCGACTCTCCCGTGGTAGCACATGGAATAAGGTGTTTGTCCAATACATTCAAAATGTCAGAACAGATCTCTTTCAACTCCTTCTCCACCTAAAGCAAAATAAATCAATTATTACACAAGAAAATCATGAAATTTCATAACTTAACGATTTCCAGATATCGCTAGCGGAAGAAAATTTAGATCTTACTTGAGCCCGGTATTGACGAATCATTTCAAGTTTCTCCTCGCTTCCCTTGCTCTCTTCCTTTTGTTCGATCGACGAAATGATTCTCCAGGAGGCCCTTCGAGCCCCGATGACATTCTTGTACGCAACGGATAACAAGTTGCGCTCTTCAACTGTCAGCTCCACATCAAGGCTTGCAACTTTCTTCATGGCCTCAACCATTTCTGAAATTTTCCGAAATAATTCATTATTGATAATTGTCCAGGGATTTCAAATGAACATCGATTAACATCAACAAAATGGCATGTTTCATTGTTGCATTGTTTCAAAGTAATTTAAACTGTCAATGAAGTGAGTCTTTTAGAAATAAAAAATAGAATTTTCATTTCCGCCGCTGCTAACGAAGCTTCCTGTTGTTTAGAATACTAACAGACCCCAACCACAATCCACACAGACTGATAATGGTCGTGTGATATAACTATCAGAATGGCTTAATTTTATACGCCGTTCCAGCAGGCCCAAAACAATCCATGTAGTCAAGACTCATTTCTACCGCAACCTTGGCTGTCTCATGGTCCATTCATGACAGTGGCAGTGGTCATTGGAATTTCTGATCGTTCAGCAAGGAAATCATGAACAATCAGCTCACGAAAATTGATCACGCAAAAACCCCTCGCTGTCAACTTCTTCTAACCTTCTTAAGCAAAATGCTTGAATAACAACTTGTCAAAATATTATTCAACTATAAGAAGAAACGCGACACTTTTTGCGACAATAGATTAATAATAGTGAATGGTTCTAAGTTTCTATTACTTCCTTCACACTATTTCATACAAGAAATACTTAAAAAATGCTATACTTCTGCTGAAACTTTTACGATTTGACAATATATCTCGGGAAACAATTATCACATTTGCTCCACCAAATAAGGGGAAATTATCGATCTATCGAAGTAAAGCGTAACATCCTTTGAACCCATTCGACTTTCACCATGGACAAAATTGCGTTGAAGACGGTGCAGAAGGAACAATCTCATCAGCTTAATGCTAATGAACGAGACTGGAGACGAGAACATGCTAAATTAATGAGCATCTAGGTTAATACGAGAGAATTCAGTAACATAGTTGTTGTAAAGGCACGAAACTATAAATCATACTTCTTGAATCACACGCATCCTGCCTCGTTGTCTCAAGTGTACTCGTACATGGAATCGTTTAATCCCATCAACGAAGCATTAATCTATTAGCGACCACAAGTCTTAATAATGACGAAGGAGAAAGCAAAGAGGGGAGAAGTAGGTCGAACAGAGAAACCTCAACTTGTAACTCTTCGGTTTAACTAACAAAAGTCTTCTTGAGTAGTTGAGCACTCCTTAAGATGATGCAAGATGCAATAACCCATAGAAAAAGAAAAAGGAATCAAGCCTAACACATACAACATATGTATGTAGTAGTAGTACACAACCTAAGATAAAAATTGAAAAATAAGCTAATGTTGAATGTCTCAAAGTCAGTGAGGATGGCCTTTAAATGCATGTCAATAACGTGTACGGCATAATATTATTCAAAGAGTTGATAGTTAATGTAGTCATTCTTTTGAGCAAAATGTAATCAAGTGTCAAATTGGTGGTATAGCACGAGCCCATATACGCGTTAGTGAGGATTTCTCCTAAGTCTCTTGCATTATTGCTCTATTACAGTCCACAACCCGTCTCCTTTTTCAACTGCATCCTACTCGAAACAGCGTGAATGCTGTCTTTTTCTACTACATCAGACGTTATTAATGATATTTCACGCCTACACTTATTCTCTGCGGCTCGGACAATGTTAATGAGCCATGTGAGCCAGAGAGTATATACATCCATTCGTATCCCAGTACCATCACAATATTTGTAAATGAGTATCATGGTACTGTAATTACGAATGAATGAAGTTCTTGATCACACCCCCACTTATGTTTTCCTCTGTGTAGCATTTCATCTGTAAGCGAGTGTTAATACATAATTGATTTATCTTTCTGCCAGTTTCTGCTACACAAAGGTAGGCATCAAAATTGCGTTCATCTACTTCCCTAGTTTCATATCCATCCTACAACCCTGGGGAAGGAAAGTGAAAGCTCGATAGATTTAGCAATACGGCGGTTCGGTCGCCTCCACAGAGCTACATTTCGTCGATGACGGAAGGAAGGAAGAAGAAGGTACCAAGACGAACGTACTAGCAGCATTACTAGTCACCAGGAAAGAAGAAAAAAATACTGTAAAATGGAATGCTGTCTTTCTACTACTCCCTACAGATATGCACAACTCTGCTCCGGGTCGCTGCCTGAGCTTCATTCTCTCGTGATGATGGTGGTGGTGGTGGTAGTAGTAAGTAATGTAGTAAGTGGCGGTAGTAGTGAGTAGCACCACAGCACCCGTAGTCATAGTAGACCACGTTACACCACCTTTAGTCACTACAACTACTACTACTCCATAGAAGTCTGAAACTCAAAGCAATTGGAAAGAACAGGGGCACAGCCCAGTCCAGTCATCCGGCCTAGAAAGTAGGAAGCATCCTCGCGAACCTAAAAAGTACGGTTCGCCGATGGTAGTGGTGGGTCTCCTACAGTGTAAAGAAGAGGTAGGTTGTCTGACTCAAATGCCGACTATGACAATCCTTTTCGAAAATTCTAGGAGTGCGCATGATGCTTCTGCTACTACTACCTCACTTTCCACCCTCCATGCAATTCTCTCTACGTCTCCTACTGTCAAAATCCAAATTCTTCTTTCTCCTTTCTTTTAAATACAAAATCTCTTTGAAACTTTCAATCCAATTATGCAACCCTCCTCCTCCCACAGCATCTTCTTCATCTAAATCCCCACCACTTCTACGTCTGATTTTTTTCGTCCATCTCTCCTTCCTTCATCCACCTTTCTCATCATTGAATTATGGGTTAATGGGTTGTTCGTTCACCATCATCATCATCCTCACGATGTCCACGAGCCTCACCACTACATTTCCACACACCGTCTTTCTTCTTACGTCACGTAAATTCTGTCTCTCAGCTTCCACAAGAATGTCACACTGTACAACAAACATCCTCACCACCAATCCAACCACAACTTCTCTTTCCTTTACACAGTCAATTGACTCAATGACTAACTCAAAACAAACCCATCATCGATTCCTCTCATCAATCAGCAATTCAGATTCGAAGAAAACATGTTCTTGCCTCAAATGCAATGCCTGATATCACTCTGCTGTATGTACCATGACTGCATCTACTGACACACAGCCGGACTCAACATTCAACTATTTCACAATTCTTCCACGACAAATTCATCACACTTGCTAATTCAAATTCGAACACACATCCCGATCAACTGTCAATAACGAAACCCTCCTCCTCCCACCAACCCCAATGCACATTTGCTCGCACTTAATCTCTCTCGGCACCTATTTCAGTTTCAGGTATATAGCTCTTATGTATCTCCCTATACTGGGTACAATGAACCTCTCACTCACACACTACTTACATGATACAACCTTAATGCGCAATGTTCCACTCCACTAACTAATTCACCTTCTTCTCTTAAATAATCCTCCGAATCCACAAAATTATTCCGAGTTTAGCAGCTATCAATAAACCCCATCAAGAACGACTATCTAAATACCACAGTAATTTAAATTAATCTCCATTTTCCTCGGAACTTGGTCTTGGTGTTTCACAACCATGGGAGATTAATGCATCCCCATCTTTAAAAAAAACCATTGACGTAAAACGTAAAGCCATCTAAATTCTAAATTCTAAATCACCTCTCGTCGTACCAACGATAAAACGAAGTCAATTCCGTTTGACTCCAAACTTGATTTGACTCAACGTGTCTGCTTGACTCTGATAATGTGAATGTCTAAAAATCCATTGTCCATCGTTGCAAAGTTCTGGTTGGACATAAAAATACTTGACAGACTGAAACCTCTAATGGAATCTTTCTTCCTAATTACATGGGCGTGTGTGGAACACTCATCTCATGCAAACAAGCGCCCCACACAGAATCACAGAGGGACACACACCCATCCAGAATCCTGAGTAATTATTAGGGCTTCTAGAAAAGTGTAACCTCCCAGAAAAGCACTGAAAATGTCGGGTGTTCGTATTACCACTGGTGAAATATTAAATGGCGACTTACCATCGTAG
This sequence comes from Isotomurus palustris, assembly GCA_034696625.1. Taxonomy (NCBI): domain Eukaryota; kingdom Metazoa; phylum Arthropoda; class Collembola; order Entomobryomorpha; family Isotomidae; genus Isotomurus; species Isotomurus palustris. The sequence goes on along the minus strand of JAQGAD010000159.1, from coordinate 47,976 downwards.
CGTTCCGCTTGTTCAGCCAACTTGGCCTTGTAGACATTGTCCTCCCGGTCAGACATGTTAAAATTTGGTATGAGTTTTTGAAACTCTGAATTTATTGCAACAAGAGAGACGAATTGGTGTCGCTGGTAGATCCCAACTGGCCGTCTTCCTTCCTTCCTTCAAATGAAACCGGCAAAACGAAAAATACATACATATAAGTTAAGACAGTCTCAGTGAGGTCTGGTTCTCCAGGTGACACTTAACACTTCCTTCCTCAACCATCACCACCACCACCACCACCACCTCCACCACCTTAAGCACCACCACCACCACCACCACCACCACCACTCCTCCTCGCAGTTTGTTAAGGAATGCAAAATACCAAATGAATGACTGAAACTTGGTGACTCATCATCATCATCACCGCCACCGCCACCAGCACTAGTCACGGGTATCATTACTATTGAACCTCGTCATTGGCGGCGGCGGAGGATGACCCAAGAAAGAAGAATACGAGAATACTTAATGACTCTATCGGAGGCTAGTAATTAAACGCCATACTTTAGTAGTGCAGTTAGTTAGTTCCTCCTCCGAGAAAGAGAATGACAGTTAAGAGTTTTGAACAGCGATGGAGAGATGAACACTGTCAAAGACCCGTCTTCACACTATGTAGTAGTAATGTGTAGTAGTAGCAGGAGTTGTAGCAGAGGTGGTAATAATGGTGGAGATCGAGATATATATTCGAGATGGTGGTGCGGCAGTTACAGAAGTTCGGCTGTAAGTCGGGGTTTATTGGGAGTGGGGTGTGGTTGCACAGAGTGGGGGTGTGGTGAGGGTCCTCAGTGACTGGGTGTGGGTGTGGGTGAGGGTGTCGGCGACAATTAAAAATAAGAGACTTACTTGGATTCGGTGAGTGTTTAAAACGACGACGACGACGACGACAGTGGAGGAGAGTGACTCGCTGGGTTCTCGCAGTGGTGAGTGAGACTGAGTGAGGAGGACGGGGGCTTCTGCGAGCGAAGTGGTTGGTGGTGGAGGAGACTGAGGCGGGCGCCACTAGAGCTCTCTCTCTCCTTCCGTCCAAACTCGCACCACCACCACAGGAGAAACTACCTTTCTTCACCACAGAAAATGGCCGATTCGACTCCAACACACGAAGAAAGTTACCCCTCCCCCTCCCCCCCCCACCCCGCTGTACCACATCGACTGGCCCCGATACTCGATACCCGGGTAGCCGAAGAACAGAGAGGATCCTTCACTAAGGGACACCTCTTCTCCTCCTCACCTCATTCTCAGTGCATTTCCTCCTCTGGGGCATTGAGATACAGGGGGTGTGTATGGGTGTAAAAGGTCATCATCGGTGTGTACGTCCTATGGGGGGTGGTGAAGGCTTGGATGGAGTGTTGGTGATGATGGTGAAGGGCCTCATAATTAATACTGGGTGTGATGTGATGACCCACACACCCCGTAAGAGTGGGGTGCTGGAAGGTGGCGGTGGTTGTTGTTGGCGATGGTCAAGTGAGACGTCACGTCACCCGATCATTCCTCGATTCGGGTTAGAGAGCAACCCCGCCCCGTGGAGCTTGTGCAGCCACCTCTGTTCCCACTTTTACCCACTTTCTCCGAAGTGTTCAGATAACCGGGTAGTAGGGAATGAATCAATGTTGCATAGCTGACATAGAGTGGCGTCCCTACTTCTACTCTCTCTTAAACATCCTTTCACCGACCACGTCTCTCCATCTCCTCGGCTTCCTCTACTTCTTCTCCGTTAAGTTGTGTGTTAGTACTGTTAGTTGTGTGGGACGTATGGAGGCAGGGAGGCATAGTTACTCTACGAGAGTCTCCTGTGGGAAAACACACGACGTTCACATTGCTTTCACCAAAAAGCTTTGTTGTGTTGTAGACTCATCCAACTCTGCTCATCCATCCCTACGCGTTCGTTCCCACAAACACCAACTCGATCCTCTTCTGCACAATAATAAGATGATACACACAGACCCTCCGATTATTATTGGGACACACACACACACACACACACACACACACACACACACGTTATCCTTATGTGTTGTGTGGATTCATTTAGCAGAGATCTCTCACGCTTAAGTGTGTTGCTATGCACCTTAAGAGGTGGTGGTGGTGAGGTTGTTTCATTCTGACACAACTTCTATGCGTCTCTCTCTTCTGTCTCCCACGGAGAAAGTATCATCTCATTTGATACGCAATGGTTTATGCATGCTGCCTACGTGTGTGACTGTTGGATGACGGAGGAAAGTCTTCTTTTTAGTAGTTCATTAAACGGGTTAAGGACGGTTGGGTAGAGAAGTATGTCCGGGAAGTTCCACGGGTATATTATGTTCTATGTACATAAATGTAACCCACACACACACACACGTACGTACGTACGGTATTGTGCAACAAAACAACTTTCTCTGAGAGGACAAAAGGTACAATAATATTATGTTAGATACATGGGAATAGTGTAAGGAAGGTTGGATGAAGTTGAGGAAACCCTTTCTATCTCATATGCTTTCACACGCTCCCTTCTTCGCGTAATATCCGGCTGTCTAATACAATTAGGATATGACGATGGTGGCTCTCTTTTCGCTAGAGTTGCCAGAGTTTTGGAGTTGCAGATGCTAAACTATATAGTTAGTCTGCTACTACTACTGCTACTGCTGCTTAAGTGTGTGTGTATGTGTGTGTTGGGCCTCCTGTCTGTTTGTAATACAAATGGCAGATGGATATCTCACATGACCAACCTATGAACTTGCTTTCCTCATCATGAGGAATTTGGGAATAATAGGGGAGAGGTTGAGTAAGAACTCGTGATGCATAAGAGCAGAGTTTGCGATTTGTATCGTGGCTATAATATAGATAAAGATATTATTATGTCTGCAGAGCATTATCAAACGACTCTCTCTCTCTCTCGCTTAACGTGCTCGAGAGTTAAATACACACTAAAATTCGCAACACATACGAAGGCACGGAACACACTGCACTTTTCTGATGTTCCATCTCTTTTATATGTGTGCAAAGTTCTTGGTGGTTCTCGTAGTACTAAACGTAGTGAAGAACCATAGACCGTAGCATATCTCATTTTGATGCAGACAATGTGTTCTGCACGTACAAACCAGATACATTAACTTTCCTATGCCACTTCACTTTCTACGTAAATTAAGAATCTGTTTAGAACTTTCGAGTTTGTTTTGCAGCAAACAATGCAAGTCTAGATTCTAGAGGGGGGTCTAGAAGTCAAGTCTAGAAGGTGTGTATACTATATATATAGTAGTAATGAAGGATTTGTAGAGTAGAACGGAGAGTTGGAGGTTGAAGAAACTAGAAACGACTATTTCCATCATTCAAATCTTCATCTTCCATTGAAAGACATGGAACTCATTCATCTTCAAATTGGAAGTCTTACAATAGGCCAACCTTGTTCTCTACACGGAATTCATATATGAGAATCCTTTCAAAGCTTGTTGGGTGAATAGGGTGTATATTAATGCGCGATTTCATCAAAAGTTTCTTCTCTCTCAATTTGGCAAGAAGGCACAAGCATAATACTATTCCCTTACAAATCAACCCCCAGTAAATCTAACACTATTATCCGAGATTCGAGTGAGGTTGAATTGTACTCTAATTGCATCCTGAAACTCGCTCCGACTGGATAATCAGATTGGCATGCTTTTTTACTCATACAGAAGAAGTCGCAACTTATTTTTGCACACAACAGACTAAGTTCAATTTTCCAAGCACTCAATATTTTATTAGTAAACATTAAGTGTGTCTATATATATATTGATATATTTTTATAGTAGTTTATAAATTAAATATAAAGATAAAGATATCAATATCGACTTATCCATTCTGATTTCACACGTAAATGGTCCATACCTCATTCATGCTATAAGCTATAAGTTATACACTTCCTACTACTTTGGCTACTACGTACAAACAACAAATATTATTATGTGATGATGATGAATAAATCATTACATTATCGGCAGTGTTCATTACTCAACGAAATAACCAAACTGAACACGCAATATTATTCATCTCAAACAACTCCAGTTCTTCCACAATAACATTTAAAAAACTCTTTCTCTCTTATTTAAAACATCTATTCTCATTAAATATATATAAATTTTAATTTCTGTGCTAACCTAAATAAAACCTATCCCTTATTTCCGAAAAAAAATTAAAATGGTTGAAATTTTAATTGAATATCAAAATGTTCTGATGGATATTAATTATATGATGATTGATTAAGTTTGTGTTAAAACTTTCCTATGTATATCATAAAACTGCTGTATTAAATTGGTGTAGTTGTACACAATATTCAAAGGGTCTAAAACGCTACCCAAGAAAAATATAAAAGAGGTTCTTCAACAGCAGGTGAGATTTACAAGAAATGCAGAAGATGAGACAAAGTCTCGCTGCTGCTGGTTCCCTGCAGTGCTACTCCAGTTAAGTATGCCAGTTTATGGGCATACTGACATGGAGCTGGGACGGTCACTGTGCCTGACCAGTTGAAGTACATGTGACATAACTTAAACGTCAATCGTTGGATCTTATCAGGATCCAGTCCTTGAGTATCATACAAGACGTTATATGACACTGGGCTGACAGTTCCTTGGCGAGCACACTGAGCGATCATGTAGAAATCATATCTGGAATTTAAAAGTTAGGCATAAGTACTGATGAATGGTGGGCGTGATTAATGTCTTTTGCATTCTTTATACAAGTTGCTTACCGTTCTGGAAGTGTAATGATGTCATCGACGATGGTACCTGCCTCAGGGTTCTGAACTCTACCTTGGCTTTGAGGAGCAAAAATCCTAGTGTTAATCTTTTTAGTGACCACGATGAATGAGAACTTGGGGAGTGGACGTCCTGACGATGTATACACTTGTTCCATAGCAGTCTACACGTGAAATTAATTAATTCAGTCATTATCATTGCTTCAAAATGGGCTCGGAAGTATGAGAGTAAAAACACACCAGGATTTGTTTCAGTTCCGTATCGTAGACAAAAGTTAACTGTCCTTCTCCCACTCCATCTCGGTACATAATGATCCTCTCAGGTAAGTCCTTATTTACCTTCTGAAAAGCGGAGAGGCATTCTGAAAAGAAAGTGGAGATGTTTTAGTGCTATTTGCTCTACTTAATGACATGCTCATATGTTGAATAGAATAGACTCATATTAAACGGGATGACTTACTTGTTATGTCTGTACACAGATTTGTAGACAATTCCTCCTTGCTACTGTGAAAGCTCACGGTACTGTAATACCTTGCCTGTGTTTCATGAGTTGTTGCTACCATCGCTCCAACACTGGCTCCCTTCCTCTTTCCGCAATGATACACGTCAAAACCAACGATCATCAGTTTCTGGAGAGACAATAAAACCAATTAGCCAAAGTGCTTTCTGAACCTCATGACTTATGAGTGACAGTTCGAGTGGTGATTTACCTTCAGAGGGATCTGGACGTACCACGGCTCTCCTCCAAGCTTTGCATTGATCTGGACTACTACTTTTGTTGCAATGCTCTTTAATCCTCGAGGATTGTTCGCGTTTTTAGCAACAAAACATTGCGATGGAACTGGAAACAATACAACAAAGATGAGATTAGGTTGGGAATATCCCCTTGGGTTTAGATTTCACAGTAAACAGTTACATACTTCCGTAATCAACGCAACAATGTTTCTTCACAGCAGCGTAGATGTCTGTGACTTGCTTGGGAAGTACGACGAAGAGCATTTGGATGTTTTGCTTCATGTTGGCCATAGCTTGGTCTATTGCTGACAAATATGTGGGAATGCGAATATCGGGTATTCGGATCCTGGAAAGTACAAACAAATCAGTTTATTTAAGGTTTGTGACACTAAAAACAATTGAAAATTAAATTGAACTTTAATAAAGTTGCTTACACATCTCGTGGACGATTGATTCGGAATCTGATAGGATTGGCAACCGATTGCATCTCGCCAATCATGTGATCGATAGCCTGGGCATCACGCCCTGGCACAATCACGACCCAATTTTCCAGAGGAACGCTGGACAACATTTGGTGACCTGAAGTGCAATAAAATGACAATTAGTTTAATGCTAAATGGTGTTTAAAATTCTTGTAAATCTAAAGCCGTTTGACTTACTTCTGAAAGCTTGATTCCAGTCAGCGCGATCAGAAGCTTGTTCGTATCTTCCTTGAGAGAACATAATCTTTTCACGATCCACGACTCGACCTTTCATTTCAATCAGCCTGTCTTTGAACCGAAGACCCCATCGCTCCAGTTCGTCTTGAATCTGCAGATAAAGAATCACATTTGTTTTAACTATTTTTTAACTCATAATAAATTAAGTTTGGCAAATTGGGTTCAGATAAAACGACGACCCACCCCTGGCGCTGCCTTGAGCCTTCTCATGAAACCCTTAAGGGCCTCAATTCTTTTCTCGGGTCCCACGTGCAGATGGGTGGTCAAAGATTTCATCAATTGAAAGTTTCCTCTCATTTCATCAGTGAGTCCGGTCATTTGACAAAACTCCGGAACCAGAAGGATAGGTCCGGTCATTCCTCGATGGAAATCTTTCTTCTTTGGGCGAGAAACCAACATAGGTTGGTTCAGGTCTTTCACAGGTAATCCATATCGCTGTTGAAAGTATTGTGCAAACGAGAGTGTCTCTCCTTTCATGTCGAAAGTGCTTGACGGAGTAGTTTCCCAGTCGATGTCATCTACTCGGTAAGTCTTCCTGTTATAATGGGTCATCACAATTGATCCGATCAGCTCGTCCTTGATAATCCGCTGTAGATAAAACATTAGACATAACACATTAAAATCCAAGCACGAAGCGATTAAGGAGACAAAAGAATGATGAGTTTTTTGTGTCAGTTGCTACCTCAGAGTCTCCACTTCCACGTAATCTGGCCATAACATTGAGACAATTGTCAGTTCGCAAGACTTTGTGTGTTACTTCAACACCCAGGAGGACGTCATTTTCGTGGTTTCTCATTGTTGTCTTATATCCAGGCCAGAGTTCCAACCTGTGAGCGTCAATTCGGATGGCTTGGTGGCGATCATAGAAGTTCCGTCCAAGTTCCTCCAGCTCCATGGCTTCCAGACATTTCCTCACGATGATGTTGTAGAATTGCAGATACATGACATCCGTAGGAGCCAATTCTTGAACAAGTCGAATTGTAATCTCAATTAAAGCTCCATCAGTTTCCCGAGCAGAGCACAGTGTCATTGGCTGTTGGGAAGAAAGATAATTCTCAGTATTTCCATGTTCATTCAACTTACAACGGTTACAACTCATTCATGCATAAAGTTCATGCAAAAAATTCATGAAAAATGTAAGCTGCGTCTTACGTCAGGGGCCAGTCTGTGTGAGGAGAAAAGAGATCCTCCATCGAAGATGTAAGCGCCCAGAGTTCTCTCGTGGAGTCGGACCAACTTCTTCTTGTCCTTCGTGTCGAGATCAGTGTTGTTGAAGTCCACTCTGTAGTTGAAGATGCACCAATCGGTTCTCTTGTCAAGAGCGAAGTAATTGGAAATCAAGTGACATTCGCGGCCAGTATTTCCCCTTTTTGAGGCTCGTTGTCCTTTGTCGTTCACATTTCTAGAGACAACGAGGTCGTGCCGTTCCAGGCGTTCTTGTTGGCGTTCTTCGTATGTCTTTCTTCCTCCACGTCCTCCACCTCGACCTCCACGACCTCCTCGACCTCCTACACCCGGTCGACCTCGACCTCTGCCACCGCCTTCTCCACCTTCGCCTCCAACGCCTTCTCCTCCAACGTCATCTCCTCTAGACCGTTTGGGCGAGTTTCCAGCTACAGACATAATAAATGTCCGTTAGTATAGATCAGTTACAGAATCAATTAAAGAGTGATGAATTTTATATGTATGAATTTAGTATTTAATGGGTTGTTTGTGATGTGGTTGTTAAGAGATCACCTTTAGGATCGTCCATCCCTATTTCTATTTATAAATTGTATTGATCTCGTGTGCGCAAGGGATCTTTAGCTTGTTTCGATTTGTCAAGCTAATATGATTTCAAAGATTTGAAAGCGCAAGTCAATTTCAACTTAAAACCCATGCTCCCAAGTCCCAATAATTGTTCTGTACACATACTCCAAAGGAACCTTGTCTCCATTTTATGCCTGTTTAAGATAAGGTTTTCATGAACCCCTAACACATCTGCGTAAGGCGCTATCCTACTGTTTAGCTGTTGAGCGTTTTTTAGGAGGAGATACCTTAATCTTATTATTTCCGATTCCTAGTTCCTTTTTTATTTGGAAGCGCACATATGCTATGTATTTATTTGTGTGTATAAATTTATTGATTTTTTAGTCTTACAGCCTAATTGTGCATTAAGTTGCTGATTAGTTTTAAAACACAGCTTGGATCTCTTTCATTAAAACTTCTGCTTAATTTAAAGCTTCTGCAAAACCTATGAAGTCAAATAATTGATATGAAGTAAAAATATCATTAAGTTGTCAAATCAAATTGAATGCATAATAATCTTATTCATATTGCAGATATACAATGTTTCATGTCTGAGTGTCTGACTGATTGTATGTGTATTGAATGCATGAATATTTATTTATTGCTTGTGATGATAAGGTTTCCAGACTAAAGATTGAAGAGTTATGCTTTTGTATGAAGAGGTTGCAGTTTCGAGTTTTCGAGTTACTGTGGAGGGCGGAGTGCATAAAAGATAAGGTGATCTCGTTCTATGAACTATCTCACATGATTATGCAATTCGAGAACGCTTTTTCTTAGGTGATGGTTAAAAAATAAAACATACCGTCTTTGCTTGGTTTTCGTTGTAGACTATTCTTAAGAATTTAAAGTAGAATTTTCCTTTAGTGCCAGAATTCTATGAACTTTCAACGATACAAACTGTCAACACACTTCCTGCCAAAACAGAACACTCTTCCGAATGTTTATTGCAGAGGTTTTTATTGTGGGGGTTTCATTTTGAAGTTGAACCAGGTTAAGAGATGTTAAACGTCTAGCTCAACAATGGATGAATAAAAATGTCGATAAGTATTTAGGTTTTGTGTTCAAGATATTCAAATGGATATAAATGAATATAAGAGACTATCGATGGCAGTAGCTTGTAATTTCACATTTTATGAGATGCCTCAAATATGTAAACATTTGAAGTAGCGTTCTTAATTAAAGTACTCGTTTGGGGTACAACAAAGTCATAAAAATCTCAGAAAGAGAAATAGAACAGAGAAATGAAGAAAGAGCAATAGATCTAATTATATAGACTTAATAATATATTTAGCTAGACTCAAAACTAAGACTCCACAAAAACAACAGAATGCAGCGTAGACGCTGAAATGCAATATATTGTCTAGCCGTGTGAGAAAATGACCTCTACTGTCATTGCAGACTTTTGTCATTTTTTGTTTTTTTGCCCGATGCCACTATCCTTAATTCATACATTAGTTTCAACTTGAAACTACAAGCTAATGTGTGAACTCATATCCTAGCTGAGTTACCGATAGTGTGAAATTTATTAAAAGTAATTAATATCAAACCTCTTGACAGAGATTAACAAGGTCATAAATAAATATCTATTGGTTTCAACTTCCCGATAAGAATGCTGAATTTCTTTACTTAATTGGCTTGACTTATTATTATTTTTTCCTGATTGATTTATGATTGCTGATAAATTACGTACAGTTCTTAATGAACACACATAGCTGCACGAAATTCTATTGCTTATTACAAGACAAATTTACTTTGCATTAGAATTAGAAGTATTAAATTACGAAAACAGCTCAACACAATGTGTCGTAAACTGTTGGTTTCTTTATTCTCCACACTTGTTTTTCTTTATTATAAACTCACTCGGTGCAATTTAAAGTACAAAATGTAACGTGTAAAATATTTTTAATGTACGCCAACAACTAAAATATTTTTTAAAGTCATGTACAGCATTTTTGACCGTTGTAAATGTTGTAAATCGCTACTTGGAAAAAAAAACTAAGCTTTATTTATGCATCTTAATCCATATATAGGTTCTTTGTGTACAAAATAAAATAGCTAGTTTTGGCCCTTTTGACTACTCAACGTGGATTTAAGAAGATTAAACTTGTGTGCTAAATTGCCACGAGAAATTTAACTGATTGATTGGCAAGCCTTCACAGCTGCAACAACTTTCCTTCCTTAAAAATGGTAGTTTCTGGATAATTTTGTGACTGAACAATTATCAATGACATTTCGCTTGTCGCTTCCATACAGAAGTCCTAAAAATTAGTGCGTTTACTGCGACAAATGTGTGTTAAAATATCAAAATTTGATCTAAGAATCTAAGATAATTACCTCCTGGGACCTCCGCACGTTTCATATTTGAAAATACTCTGCAAGCACCTCACTAGCCGGTTGAAGAGAAATGCTCGATTACGAAGTGCAAAGTATCATTGGTCAAAAATGGTTGTTACAGATTAGTGGACGGCCATTCAGGCTAAAACTCCATGTCACTTAAATAAGGGCAATATTGTGGTTAACACTTAATACTTCTTTAGTTAGTGGTCACAACATTAAAGGCTTCATTAAGAAATGGAGCCAATAGGAAAGCCTAAGAAGGAATTTTCGTCTTGGTTGCGAAGAGAAAGAGATAAATTTTATACGCTGCTCCAGTCACAGCTCAACATGGATGGACTAACATTTGGCTGCATGGCTGCAGAAAAACCAGTTTCAGTTTCATGCTTGCAGTATGCTTTGGCTTATAAATGCTTTTTCCAAATAGACTGGAGTCGTGTATGGCTGTGAATCGTAGATTGAGATACTGTGGAGCGATGGAACCAAAGGAAGGGCTGAGGGAAGTCCGTTTAACATTCAGAAAGCCCGTAGGCGTGGAGTTACATAATACTAACACTACACAATTCCATAGAGATATATATAAAGCTCAATTCTGATCAGCGCATTCTTCACACTATCTTCAACATACAACGCACCCAACTTTCAAAGTCTCTTATTTTTTGGGAAGAGAACCCGTTTAACCCATCTGCTTTCCTCACAGTCTCCTCATGATATACTTACACACGTGTAAGTATATTAATTCATACGTGTATGAATTCATTTCACACGCCACAATGAAGCTTTTAATTCCACTTTGTTCCTGACTATGATTTTCCTAGATTGCGAATTGCAAATTGCAACTCTTGTTTCCTCTGCACTTCTTCTTTAAGTTTGTTAATTTTTTATTACTAAAATATTCATAAATCAAGTTCAAGTGAGCGTCATTTCCTGTGGGAAGGTCAGTTTGTCAGGTTGCGATCAGAATACCGTGAGCTTCTACATTAAATGAATTCTCTAAGAATTAGTTTAGACTGAAGAAGTTTCATTGAGAGATTTTACAAGCTGAGCTTCGCAATCTTCATAATCTTAATCTCCTAGAACAATTTAACCCCCAACTCGAGGCTTTCCTATTTTCGTTAAGTAATATGAGCAAGGGTATTTCAAAGTTAATCCATAAAAGTCCATAAACTTAATCTAGAGACCTAATGAGATTTCACGCTTCGCCTTCACGCTTCATTTAGAAATTAGATATCTTTTTAAAGCTAAGAATTTCTAAGTTCTTTACGAAAATAGATTTATCTTTCTCCAGTTAGAACCCTGGAGGTCGAACCGATTTCTTTCCTCACTTTAAGTCGTAAAATATTTCTACATGGACAATAATAAAAGTTCCAGGCTACTCTGTCATAATATTTAGCTACTCTGTCAGTCCAGCATAGAAGTTATAAAAATACGCACACGCATAAATCCCATACGGTTGTTAACATCCAAGCAGTAAATTAAAATTATATGGTTTGTAATTTATAACATTGTTTCGAATGTGTTGCATTGTTGCATACGTGGCAGTGGGGTGACAAACACACTCTTTCTTAATAGAAACCTTTTAGAAATAGAAGTTGTTCATATGCCAGAATGGAAAGAAAGGCGACGGCTGTGGTTTTTCATGCTGAATGAATAAACGAAGAAAGTGTGACTTACGATCTGAGAACTCCGGAGGAGACCTCCTCCCAGCGGGAGGCGGGTATTCCCTGGATTGCGGTGGAGGCATCGGACGGGCTCTACCCGCAGGTCGGTAGGAGGACCCGTCACCCCCTCCGTTGCGACCATTTCCATTGTGACCGTCTCCATTTCCGTAATGATCTCCGTCTCCTCGACCTCGGCTTCCGTTACTTCGATCTCCTCGACCTCCGTAACTTCCGTTGCTACTTCGGTCACCTCTGCTCCTGTCGTCCCCCCTTCCTCCGCCACCCCCGTTGTAACTCATCTAGTCAACACCGTAAAAAACTTTTGCAGACTACTCACTTAAAACTTGTTGTACAATTAAAACCAGGTTGCTTCCTCTGAGCACAATGCTTCTTGTCTCGACAGTCTCGACTCTCGAGGTCGTGTCACTTCTGCATTTGATGCTTGAAGAATCGAGTCACCGGTTGAAAAACCTTGCGTTAGAGCCTGTAGCTTAATTAAGTGTTAAAAATGTCCAAGTACCGCATTAACACCAGCAGCACAACAACTACATTTTTTAATGAACAATAGCCGGCAAGGAAGTTCTTAGTGGCAGCCTCAGTATGAATTTCTTGGAAGAATGGTTTATTCAATAAACAATACTCAATATCAGAAATAAGGACAGTTTCTCTCCAACTTAACATTTGACATGGGCTATTATGATGCTAGAAGAACTAGTGAAATATTTTTGGAGGCAGAAAACAAGTCTGCATGAGGTTTCGTTCTGTGGATGGGTAGGCTTTAGTTGCATGTGTATTTCACATCAAAAACTGAAATTGTGAAGGGACTGCTGGGCCAGTTCAAAAGACCCTTGGTTGTTGCTTGTGTAGGGGAATTTACTGAGAACCTTTTTCCTTATCTACTGCTCAATGCCTCTTTCATATAATAAAAGGGCCCTTCTGGACTTCTATACATGAAACATGAAAGTTGCATGCAACTCGAGACTCGAGACTCTCTACGAGCATGCTGAGGATTAACATCAAAGCAATAGGGAAACTGGGATAAGAGCGATAAGACATTAAGAAAAAGTAGAGGACATCATAACTTATCACTTTGTGAACTCGAGTAGAACAGTAGTGTATTTTATTTATGTCCGAGGGTATGAAAATAAAATGTGTGACTTTTAAGGGATTTGGGCTTCACGACTTTTACGACTTTCTGCTTGAAATTAATTTCCGTTAGTCATTCGGTAGTTTTGTAGTTTATAGAGGGTGACAGATTTATTGTAAATGAACGCACGCATATGAATATTCGTTGTAGCAGTTGAAATTAATATTCATTGGAGCAAGGGTTAATTTAAATAGAAAATATGCGTGAAAGATAATTAATGAAGCTGTGAGTTTGTCAGGCTCCTTGTCTAATTGTCATGTCTGATGATACAAAAAAGATGCAGTGATGAAAAATGCTTACCTTGTCCAATTAATTAAGGCTTGATGTAGTAGCGATCAACAGCAAATGGCACACACACTAGCTGATTGAAAAAGCAGAGCTCAGCCCGAAGAATGAAAGGCTGGAAATAATTTCCCAGCGAGTCAACTTACTACGAAGACAATCGAATTACAAATGAATAGAAGGAACGGAGACTTGGAATAGAGAAGACGAGAAAATATTTTTCACATTCAAAACTGTTTGCTTGCTTGAAATATTTAGTCTCAATGATTGTCAGCATGGAAAGTTGGATAATATGTTTCGTATGCTAAAGTAGGAATGTCCTGTCCTGTAGGTAGTTTTCTACAATTCATAGCCCACTTGGTTAATCATAGGCAAATGTGATATCCAAATCCAAAATGATGTAATGGTTGATGCGATCATATTTCAGGTGTGAGCTCTTCTTCACCCGGCAGCACATTAACGACTTCCTAGAATTCTGATAACCAACTAGGCAAATCATATGAACAAATGCTACTGGAATAAAAAAGTCAAGCTGAGTGCCACCACTAGCGAATATATTTTGTCTAATTCTCAATGCAACTGCGGCTAGTTGTTGTGCATTTCCATTTTTGCACAAACAATACATAAATTTAGTATTTCTGAACTTATTCGAGTTTTTTGCGTGTCCCACTTCTTTCAGAAGTGTTTGAATTCGAAGTGTATTGTTACATTTTTTAGATAACTCTGACATTGATTTAAACTATTCTTAATTTAACTAGGAATGATGGAAATGTATGAAATTCCAGGTGTTCTTTGGTTCATGATCATTGTTTCTGGGCGAAGGATCTCGAGACGTATCTGAGGACCATAGCGGCACTGACAGCAGCAACAAGACCAGCTGGCATGAACTTTCCTGAATGATAGAACCGATTTCCCATGACGCCAGCCAAGACGGCACTTGCCCCCAGCCCCACGAGGTAATTGTTCGGATTCTGAGATGTCTGGTATGCTCCGTAAGCTATCACTGCTCCAAACAACATTCCCATCCCCAAAGATGCCGTGCTTCCTGAAAACCCCATCCATTTCAATAATACTCATTTACATCGTAAAAAATGTTTTTTATTTATCAATCTCACCTGCTTTAGCGTAGCCCATTATTCCTCCCGAGGCGACGAGAGCTGCGTAGCCGTACGCCAAAAAATCCATACCCATCTTTAATCGTCTTCGGTAATTCTTAACTCTGAGAGTGTGTCTCCAGTAAACTGCAATAGAGAAGTAACTTATTAAATAGTTTGTCCTGCTATGTCCTTAAGCATCTGGTGTAGATCAGTGACTTAAACTAAACTTTTATTACTTGAAGTGAAGGTTAGGCTGTGGAAGCTGGAGTAGTTTAACAAAAGGCTTTCTCCGGTTGCAATTTGTTGTGGTTGAGTGGATGTTTATGTAAAGCGAGTTAATAATTTATCCCTCAGAAGAAGTTGATGATTTGGTTGGACAATTCCTCTAGTGTTGGTGCATTGGTGGATGGATGGATGACATTCAGCAATATTAAGCATATATCAGAATGCTCTCTCTCTCTCTCTCTCTGCTTTCTGCTTCATCGTAGTGAAGTCAGGAACAACAACTTTTTATATCCTCCTTTTACTCAATGACTTAGAGAGTAACGTGAGATATATTTAATAGGTGCCAGTTCCAGAAGGCTTCATCCTCCAAGATTCCCACTTAAATAAATAGGTTTGCCTTCGCATCCATCAAGAATGGAATATTAATGCATTGCGGTAGCCTGACTCTGAATTCTTGAGATCTATTAAGCCTCGAGTGTCCTTTCCTAAATCAGACTTACTCAATTGTCTCACATATCTGAGCATGCCAGTTCTTCTTGTTCTTACTCTACTTAGCATTGAGAAAATGAATCTGCAGTTAAGAATTTCGGACATTTTGGAGCTAGATTTCCCTGTTGTTCCGAAGAATGGGAACTTAAATTAATTATTCAGGTGTAATTCCCGAAAAACGACGCAGCGAGGAAAGTCTGGGGGGAAAGTGAGACACGAGTGAGTTGCGTGCAACTTTGAGACAAAGCGCGGGAATCCCAACACTCTCCTGGAGCCGAGTGCATTTCTTTTTTGACAACACGATTAATTGTTTTGCATTCTGACTTTAATGCTCGTAAAATTGAGCTAGTGGAAAATTGTCTCCTTTCAAAACAGCTGGTGGAAGCATTAGGGTTTTTGTTTTTGGTTTCTCTGTGCAAGTTTCGCAATTTGGATGTGTCCCAATTTAAAATGCATATTCTGATGGAGAGAGAAAATGCTATTCTTATTCTTGACCAGGAAATTTGCAAATGTTGCGGGTAGCCGTTGAAACGAAGTAGGTGGCTTGTTATTTTTGCAAGATTTTAAAAGTTCCGTTAGAGGCTACAGGGCAGGAAAGGATATGTCGAATCCACATTATGATGTGCCGAAATGGTATGTAAACATTTTTGAACCTTAAAAAATGAGAGAGACGTGCACACTTGGTGTAGAATGGGACTGATAGAAGATTGTGTTTTATTCCAGGGCTGCAAAACCTCCACCTGGGACACATTTGGATGTGATGAAAGGAGACAAGCTAGTTCAGGTAGATACGGAATCATGACATCAATTTTATTGCAAA
Organism: Isotomurus palustris; assembly: GCA_034696625.1. NCBI lineage: Eukaryota > Metazoa > Arthropoda > Collembola > Entomobryomorpha > Isotomidae > Isotomurus > Isotomurus palustris. The sequence goes on along the minus strand of JAQGAD010000159.1, from coordinate 31,938 downwards.
GTGTTCTTCAATGGCTATTTAAAAGGATATTTGATTTTGCAGAAACTGATGGTTGATGAGAAGAAATATTACCTCTTCGGAAGAAACCCGCAGTTAAATGATTTTTGTATCGATCACGCATCGTGTTCACGAGTTCATGCAGCCTTTGTGTATCACAAAAACTTGGAGCGAGTTTTTCTTGTCGACTTGGGAAGCAGTGAGTTAAATATTAACTTTTTAAGTAGTCAGGACGTGGCCGTTAAAGATCAGTAGCTGTAGCTATTTACTGATGTGTTACTTATTGTGGTAAGAAGGTTGAGACTATTTGTTTGGATTTTAGCTCATGGAACCTATATTGGATCAATGAGATTAGAGTCACAAAAGCCGACGCAACTACCAATAGACACTACTTTTCATTTTGGGGCATCTACAAGATTATACATTTTAAGAGAACGGCCACCGACGGTGGTGCCCAGACCAATAATGGAAGAATTGGAAAGGTTTGCTGCTGATGCAGAAGGAGCACTCCTTGGACTTCCAGAAACTGACACAGAATTAGATGTACGAATTTTATTTTAAATGATTTTTGCTGATCCGGAAGTAATTATGCTGTGTAGTATAATGCGTGTTTGTTTCTGTATTGTAGAATTTGACTGAGTTTAACACAGCACACAACAGAAGAATATCCATGCTGGGTATTCCAGATGATGACAAAAGAAAAGGCCTCAAACGGAAGAAAAAGGGAGTGACTTTTAACGAAGAAGAGGAAATAATAAATCCGGAAGATATTGATCCTTCAGTTGGTCGTTTCAGAAATTTAGTTCAGACCACAGTCATTCCAACCTCCAAAGTAAGTTTTCCCATTTAGCTGCGATCAGCATCAGCGTTGGTTTTTTGTAACTTGAGTTTTCGTTCAAACATTGTGTTTTTTGTAGCGTCCAAAGATGGACACTGGTTTGGTTCCGTCACACCCGACAGTTAAACATTTTATCCCTCGGACATCAGTTAGTCTGTATGATGACTTACCTCCCAATTCCTACGGTTCTGTCTCAACTCCTTTCTTTACGACCCTGTCATCTAAGCTTGATCTTCCTCTACCGAATCCGGCTCCTGACATCGAACCTGCAGATGAGCCACACCAACCACCGCTAATTAAGCCACTTTTGGCTGCACCTCCTCTACCGCCGCCAGATCTTTCGGATGAGCCGAAAAAGAAAAAATATGCAAAAGAAGCCTGGCCTGGGAAGAAACAAGGCAATCCCAATCTTCTGTTATAGTAAAATGTTTGCCAATCGTTTTTGTTATTTTTTCAACTCTAACTTGTCACTATTATTTTTGTTTCATGTGCAAAATTTCTAATACTGTTAATTATTTATTTCACGTTTTTAGCTTTTTTGTCTCTGCTGGTTCATTGAATCAGAATTTAAGCAAACAGATTTAAAAGAAATTATAACAAGACGAAGTTTAATATACGTATTTCAAAGACAATGAATGTTGAAATGTTTGCTGAGTTTGTTGTTGTATCATTATATATATAAATGTTAAATTTTAACAATTAGTTTTACGTCCCAAGTAGTCACTGGGTCACCAATTCGATGTCATACCTTAAGAAAAGTATCATGCTATGCAATGTCCATATTGTCTGCACGACGAAGTGTAGAACAGTGGACCACATATGTCTGAATAAAGTAGAGACGACAAAATATACTACACGTATTGTAACAAATTCATCTCAGCGATATATTACGTTTATTACATGGATTCATGCTGTTGTATGTTCGACGAATTTCTACACAGATATTTAAATCCACTTTTTAAAACTTACAGATATGAGGAAGTCATGACACGCTGAATAAGTTTGTTTAATAGAAAATGTCAATCTCGTTTCTAAAAACGTCTTCCTGCTTGAGACGACTCATTCATTCATAACAAAAATATACATAATATTATCTATATTACTGTATTTCTATAAGTAAGTACGAAGAAACATATCAAAATTGCAATATCTTCTGTCTTTTGTGCATGAAAAAGAGCAAACGAGAACTTCGGTCGACTTCGACTTATCCACCGATTATCGAGTTGCATGAAAGGTGTTCTTGAACTCACAGCGTCACAGGGAATCCCTGAAAGTTTCACTGGTATTGTCGGAGTCATCATACAGTTGTCGGTTGGAGCTCGTACGAGACTCGTTTCGTCGCCCTTTTCCTCGTTTGGCTAAAAAATGAAGGCTTAGTGCAGCAGTGATGACTGACAAAACTTGAATGATCAGCAATGCCACGATGAGTGAGACCCAAATCGACTTATTGTTCTCCAGCCACCGTCTCAATTCGATACTGCAACTAGCCTGTGAATGTAAACGATTCAATTAATTGTTATAAAAACCCAAGTCAAATTCACACACACACCAACAATTAGATAAAATATTCTTCATGCAGGGGAATTATAGGGCAAGCTCAAGAAACTATACAGTATCACACAATTAACGACATATCATATTAAGTTTTGAGCCGAGTCGGCCGAGAGGCCTGTAACACAGCGATTTATTATGCGTCTTTTATATTCTGACTTGATTCTTGAATAGACTCTGATCATCACCACAACCGGGAATATTTCCACGATTCATTATAAAACTATTTTTTGTGTAAAAATCATAATGAATAATTTCGCATTCTCAGTGATAAGAATGAGAAACATGAGTTACGATAGAAAAGAAAGTGTGTATGATGTATGTGTAAGTACTTATGGGGATACACGATGATAATAAATCTGAATAACTCATTTGAAATTAAGAATTGCATTTACGAGAGATATTCTCATAATTTAGTTTTCTCACAAGATAAATATACACGGACGGGGTTGATTATGTGGTTGATGAAAATGCTGTTAGCAAAATTTAGTAGAATTTATTGCAGCCTGAGAGTTTTATAGAAGAATTGAGGAATTGTTGTTAGTTGTAACGAAAAAGCAAGTTGGAAATGAGACAGGAAATAAAGGTGGATTGTAAGAGGGTTCGTCAGGAAATGAAGTGGAAAGTTGCTTCTCATTCTTCTTCTTGAGTAGAGACCACCACACGTTAAGACGTTAAGACGTTAAGACGTTAAGACGTTAAGACTTCACCAAGTAAGTCACTCACTCTCAAGTGCTGAGGAGAGTCCTTTCAGAATGAGTAATTAACATGAATGAAACAGATATTATTGAGGTTATTTCAGCCATAAAAGTGATAAATCCCAGATTCTTTTCTTGAAGAACGAAGAAGGTGGTGGGCTCTGGTCTTCTCTCTCTCAGTTCTGCATCACTAGCCTTTTACACATTTATCATTAGACGTTTCATTCACTCGGTTTTATATTTCATTAAACTCTAAGTGCATATATGAAGATGACACGCACTTGTAATCATCTCATATGTCTCTCAGGTGTGTTTGTAGACTTGCTCTCAATATTCAGTTGAAAGTGTCTTATTATTGTGGTAATGGAATTTGTGGTCACAAAGAAACACACACACCACTGTCCCTTTTAGTTTTAGTATCGCGGAAAAAGTTCGATTGTAAAAGGGATTCTCATATTTGATATCTGCTGCAATGAAGCTACTAATCTTTAATCGCATCTTTGTCTCAAATATCTCAGGAGACCTGAAGGCAGTAGGGAGGTTTAATTAACCATACAGTTATGGTGTGTCGTACCTGTTTTAGTCGCTTCTCTCTGTGGAGGATTTCATAGCAGGATGGATCCATGTGGTAATTGTTATCTGCAAATTCTCGTGGTCCTTTGAAACCGCAGCAAGCGAGCTGTAAAATGCAAAATGTGTAAAACAGCCATATCATCCCTTTTACTCTCGCAGGTAATGATTCAATCGTGCTGAATTCTACAACTATAAATTCACAATTCGCTTGGGATCTGTCGCTTATTGCTTCTAATAATGCGAGAAGATGTGCGTAAGTTATTTCTAATCCCGTCCCCCCACAATACCCAAAAGTCGTAACCTGAATTTTTATTACAGCTGCATAGAGATCAGAATTTATGTACAGAAAAACTGCGATTTCATGCGCAGTTTTTTGTCAAGTTAAGCGTCATTGGACACATGATCCCATTAAAGAGGGGATCTAATTTAATTCATGACTTCTTTGCGATGATTAGTGCTTTGCGCCAAGTACACGAAATCTGAGGTAAAGTATACACGGAAGTGTTTACTCGAGACTTAATTCTTCATCTACCTATGTATGCGTAGACCTTTACTTTTACAGGAGAGGTCTTATACTTATTGTTCCATCCCGCATCGTGAACAGTAAAACGCAGCAGAAGCTTTGAAACTATAAGTAGTAAAAACATGTAGTAAAGCATTAAAAATTAAGTATATAAAAAGCTAATAGTCAGGAACACTCCATTGAAGTTTTAAAAGGCTTATTGGTCTTCATTAAGTCACGTTAGCATTGTGTCAAGTAAAAAGTACTTAAAACTGTTTAGTTATGGGAATTAATACAATAGTTTGTACGCGTCAGGTAGGAACAATTAAGTACTTTTCATACTTCATACTCAGGTGTTTTGTTGTGAAATACTAAATTTTGAATTTGTACTTTATCAGTCAACCCAGCAAGCAAGCGCCCAGTATTCAGTATATATAGTACTAATGAGCGAGGCTGGCGAACTAGCAAAGCATTTAGCAGAGAAATATAGCTTAGAGTTTAGATTCTGTAGAGACTTTTGATAGAAGCTTTTAATAAAAAGTTGCACTAGGGTAGTTTGAATAGTAAGTCTTGGAGCAAGAAGATTTGTAGCGTTGTATCAATGTTGGTGGATTTTCCTACTGAGATTAAGACTAAAGCATGCAGAGAAGTTGATTTCTCTATTTTGTTTGTTTTCATATCTGTGGAGATTGTGTGTAAGTGTAATTGTTAGTAGAACGAGAGATGTGGTAAATACTTAAATACTTTGTTCACGGTGGATGACAAGCAAAGAAAAAGGAAGCGTGGGGCAAAAGTTGTAGGTGTAAGATGATTGTGAAATGAACAAAAACGTGTGAATTGAGAAAGCGTTCTGAGGTACAGCAGTCGCAGAGGTAGGTGGCTAGTATTTTTTTTGTAATTAGGCAAATACAAAAGATCTCTTTCTTACTGAAGACTGGATGAGATTGCGTGTGCTTTGATTAACCTCCATCCATCCGAAACGAAGAATGTCTTCCATCTAATTCCAAAAGAGAATTATTCTTATGAATATGCATCTCTATGAATGAATGAAGCAACTTTAGTCTATTGTGTTCATCTTTGTTCTTCAGTCTTAGTTCAGTCATTCATTACACTTTGAAATTGTTTTGAATTTCACTCTCGATTCGGAAGCTGCGAGTCAAGTCAGATCTCTGTCAGGAAGGAAGATTGTTACACTTTGAGGAAGAACTACTGTCTGTCGTTTTAGAGAGCAATATTATTATCTTTACTATTTATTTACCATTCGTTACGCTCAATTGTTTAGCGATTCTAGAAGTATAAACTTACAAAAACACAACTACGTCTCTAGAAGGTTTGATGTACGTGCGTTTCTTTTGGTCGTGTGTCGGAAGATTTAAGTTTGTTAAAGGAGCATTCTGCTGACACACCTATTTAGAGCGGCGTGTGCAATAAATAAACTTCACTTCTGTCTACTTTAGGCTGATTATTTGCAACTATTGCAGCATCAATTGATAGTTGAATGACGACTGTTACGGATATGTAACGCTGCTTTTGTTCAATGCTTTAACGTGGATTTAAAAATTTCTTTTAGTCGCAATCAAGAGAAAATTTATAAGAGACTCAATCTGTGAGCCTCAAGGCAAATCCATTGAACTCTAAGGGAGCAAGTTTCACAAGAAAAGACTTGCAATAGTTACGTTGTTAAATGCAGGCTTGTTAAGTCCAGAACTTAATGGATTAGATGACCCCATTACTTTGATTCTGTCACAGTTTAATCTAATTGTAAGTATGCCTGATTGGGGAATCCATGAATCTTGACAAGCAGATAGGGAGATGCATAATCGTGAGGAATGACGCTGAGGAAGAAGTCGATTCGTAATGGAAAATGATAGTAATCACGGAGTGACAATAACAATGAAACTACACACAGCAGCAAAACTTGCTACATACACACGTACAATAATAGTGCAGCCGAATGAAGGGAAAGTTACTTAACAACAAAAGAGATTGACTGAAGATAAATGAGACATCCACATGGCGAATGTTGGTCCTTCTGATTTTTATCTTTCTTAAATATCAACGAAGAATCCCTCGAATTTAACATATCACTCTGTGTGCTTATTTAAACTATTCCTTGCCATTTTGTGTCAAGATAAACACACTTGCTTTATCACTAAAAATACATTTTAAAAAGTAAAAACTACCATACATATTTATTGTCAAAAACTAAAGACACTTCAGAGACGCCTGATACAACTTAAAAGGGAGTCTAATCGAGTTAGTCACACACAAAATTCAGCAATCCTTAACTGAGAGGATCCCATTAAGTCCCAAGAACTTGCGTTATATTTTCATACATTCTTACAAGGCTGAGTCAGCACGAAGGACGCATGAAATCGGACTCAGCTTCAATCCACCACGTAACGCGTTAGTTCTGTCTTGTCTCATTTTGCACACATTTTACACATAAAATAAAATGCTTTACATACTTTACTATTTAGTTCGGCTAAAATTTCGTAGTCAACATGTGAACAACAAAATGTATGGTTTAAAAAAATGTGCAGACAAGCTAATAGAATTAGAAGTCACAACAAAAGCAATCATTCAAACTAACGAAGACAGGTAAAATGCATGGCACACTTTAGGTGATACATGTGTGACTAACAAATCTGTCTTAGATTACTTGCGACTAAAAAATTGTTTGAATTTTTAACAAGAAGCAATATTAACGACACAAGCAGATGGGAAATGTGAATAATGACTTGTTGCTTGTGAAGGAATTAAATCTGCTTCTGTCATTCTGAATGTAATGGACTTGTAATGCACATACATGACGGATGACACCAAAGGATAAAAAATACATCTCCCAAGTAGACTGCGATGTACTTCATCATCCTCGAGATTTCAATTCTCTCAATTTGTGACAGCAGTAAAGTAATCTTCACTGATTAAATCTACACTAAATGCTCTTCCGTTAGTTGACTATTAAAATCTAATCGCCTTTCTTTGAGACATACGTGTTTTCGTTTTTCGCGTTCCTACTTTCCATTAAGCCTTTTATGTGGCAATCCAAAGTTCATCCTGAGATAATATTTTCATATTTCGTATTTTTTGTACCTATCTGAATTCTTCCTACATGACAATCGATCACTTCCGACTTTCAGCAGAGTAATTTAAAGATTACTTCGTATTTTATGTTGAAATGTTTAGAGATGTATTTAAGATTTAAAATCTGTACCTCGATTCTGGCAATCTGTAGAGCTAGGACACCTCCGATCCCGGATGTAACCGTTACCACAACCATCACGATAAACTATAAATTCATAAACCACGGATGTTTTAAATTTCAATGCAATTAGGACGATATGGCATTTATTATTTAAAGGTAAAAGATTGAACATTAATATTTAAATTTCTGTCAATCCAGTGACTTACCAATCTGATGATACATGCTGTTTCACTTGCTCCTGCGACCCACCCAACAAGTCCGGTGAAGAACAGCGAGAATCCGATTCCAATGACGATGTACGTTAAAATCTGCAAGAAATTGAGTACACAATTCATTCATCATTGTTTGTTTGAAACACACAACGGTTTAATAAGTGAATTTAAGTAACACACACGGTTGCAATTACAGCGATTACATCTCGAAAGCTCGATAATCCCCATTTATTATATTTCCTTCAACATTTCAATAAGTGAAAAGGCAGAGGCATTCTTCTGCTATTGCATATAGTTCACATTAATGATTAATCTCATATGAGAGGCTCGTGCCTGTTAGATTTAATCTCTTTATAAATCTCAGACAAATGTTTTAGGAACGCGTTTTATTATAGACATCATCTCTGAAGGAGAATTAAGAAGCCGTCATGGTTGGGAAGTCACCACCACCAAAAGCCACAATATGAAGTTCACACTCATCGTGAAATTAATAATAGCGATTTGTAATAATGAGTCCTGAAAAAGTAGTTCTAGGCTGCGATGCGTGGATATCTTTTTCGCATCTCCAAATCTTCTTCTCTTGAATCTGTCGACGAGTGATTGCTGCCAATAAGATAACAGCCGTTGTTCCAACTTCGTGTATCACCTCTTGTTCATTTTGCTTTCATATTTGTGTATGACATACGAACAACAACAACTGCTGCATATTATTGCAATTTCTAAATTAGATATCGCTTGTTCTTCAATTCATTTGCAAGTGTTAACAGCATATGAATAACTAAATAGTTTTTTAGGTAATTGTTATTCATATTATATCTAAATGATAATTAAAGTAGGAAGATTCATTAACGAAGGGGAGTGTCGATGTCCATTCAACAGTAATGAGAATGAAACAGCAAACCTAATTAAACGAAGATGAAGTATCGGATACTTCCAAATTAAAATTTACAAGGTGGGCTACCTTATTTAAAATTTTAATGGACCTAAGTGACCCAACTATGAGATATAAAAATATAAAATCGCGATGCGTAAGATTCGCAGAAGTCTTGGGTGTTGGTTGCGGATAAAATTACATGAATTTCGCACAGGGCTTTGATATGAAAACCAAGTTAGCAAAATATGTAATCCTCATCATTCTCATCATCATCATCAGATACGCACTAAGCGAAGGTTCACTTCTTCCATTCACAGAGAGATCTATTCTTTAAAAGATTAAAGAAGCTGTAAGTAGCATCATTTCATAGACGAATGATTTGACAGACTCAACAATATCTTGGAAAATTTAGTCATCCGAAATGAAAGTATTACGAGCATCTTATATTGTTAAAAGTTGAAGTTGAAATAGTGTGAAAACAGTACGTTATGTTAAAGTTGGCAGATAAGGTTAGTCCACTCACTTAATGTACGTTTTTATATTTACTAACTGAGTGAGTGATATGCAAAAAGCTGCAGTGTTCATTTTTCAAAACTGGAACATGCACCTATGATTCCTATGAAAGGTAATCTAACTCAAGAATAAATATTAACTTTGAAGTTGGAAGGTACTAAAATGCTATTTATTTTTGTTCAATTTCTACCAGCCTCGTTGATGGTATAATAATAACCTAAGACACAAGTAACAATAGCACTGTTGTGCTTTTTAGTAAAAATACCGAAGACAATTGAATAATTTGTCACTGAGCAAATTAATTTGTCGTTGCACTCGCAGTTGTGCGAATGCATGTCAGATTCTGGTCGATTTGTGTATGTTTCTGTTTGAAACAGGAATTTCTCACCTTTCAACCTCCTGCGAGAAGCATGCAAAAGTGGAAACGGAACTTCGCATGCACTTCTAACATAATTTGCTAAGTAGGATTGACAATTACTTCTTTAGGTTCAGTTTGCAATTTCAACTCAACTTGTAAAAATTGAGTTCTCCTGACATTTGATAGGTGAAAAATTCTCACAAACCTTATAGTAAGTCTTCCGCTGTCATACAATTACACAGGTTCATTTCGATTTTAAGTCGTGAACTAAAAACATTTTACTCATTTTCGGGAAATTAGACTTAACCTTTGAATTTACGAAATCAGAACAACCACTTTGAGCCTCAAAAGTCAAAAGAGACGGAAGTAAAATTATGATTACTTTTAAATTATGATTATTGTTAATTTGTGGGTTCGAATATTTTGGAAACAGAACTTACCAGAGTTCCTGATTGGAACTTCTGAATTGAAACGGAGGTGGAGAGGACCCAGGCAACATATCCGATTATGATGCATCCAGCGATCTAAAAATCATCATTGAAATCAATCAGCTTTTGCTTTCTACTCATCAATTTCAAGTGCAAACGCATTGTAACGCTAATTCATGTCACCGTTGAACCTGTGCAGCTCAAGTTCACGTTGTTCATTTCCCATTGCATACAAATTTATGATTGCATAAAAAATACCCTACATTTCATCCCACTGGAACAGACTCCGAGCGAAAGCGGAAGTATGGCCACTGAACTTCCTGTACTTAAACTTCAAGCGTGTGCAGTTCATCAATTACCTTTACGGTGATGTATATTGTTCATCTAATAATATCTTCCTTTTAGCACACATCGAAAATTCCTGTCATTGATTGCCTTTCTAAATGCACGACACATTGTGTCTCACCGTTAGCACGATTGCCCTTTGAACTCCGATTAAATCTTTCCTCTTATTCTCAATTGAGAATAAAGATACACAAGTCACAAACTCAATTTCGCTGCTCTCCTTTGGTTATATAAACCTGACAAGTGTTTCCCATTTCGCTTAATTTGCTAATACGTCTACAGGTGAGAACTTCTTCAAGGTCTTTAATAATCGCCAGTGTTTTTCCATCAATCACTTTTATTCTTCTGAATGACTGAGTGAATAAATTCCTATATACTCTGTACTCTATAGTAGAGACCCTGGAGTTCAATATTAGCCATAGACATGCTGGATTGCAATTTGCAATGACAAATAGATGTGAGAGACTTTTGCAAATCATTCACTTGCAATGTTTCAATACACTTTAATGCAGTTCTGCGTAGACTGTTGAAGGTTCCTTGGAGAATGACACTAGGATTTTTCATACTAAAATAGAGAAGTTGCGTAAAACTGGTAATAAAACTTACAAATATGAAAACAGCCAGAGCTGTGAGAGCATGTCCAAGCCAACCGATTGTTGCTCTGTTCTTCTTCATGTCTTGGGTGATTTTTCAGAAGACACTTTACTGTCACAGACACTTGGAACTTTGGGGGATAACCCCCGTGGTCACTCGTGGAAAGCCTATGGCGTTTTTGAATTTATGTTTCCGGAAGAAACTGATGCTACTCAAATATATTCGGATGGCCACAAGTCACGGTTTTTGGAGTACCCATTAATCCACTTTGACGTGGAATTAAAGGATGGACGACTGAAGAATGGTTCGCAAAGAGGAATGAAATGTGTTTGCAGACTTTGATTCACACTGACAGGTTCAACTTGTATAAATTGTAAATGTAAAGGACGCTGTGGGAAGATGCATACTCGGCAGATGCTAACAAAGCACTGATGAAAACAGGAAAGGAAACCATACACGATGATGAATACGTACACACGCATTCAACCATTCTGTTTTCCCTACCGTCCTACTTCTCCTTTCCTTTAATTCTGATACAATAAAATCCAACTCGCTTCAGCAGCACAAATGTGTGAAGATATTCTTCACCTCACTGAGTGAGGCTACAAATTACTTACTTAAGTGCCTTATCGTTGAGGATTTAACTACCAGGTTTTTCTTTAACTTCTTAGTGTTTTACACTAAACTGTTAGATTTCGATTGATACAACAGGGGAATGGATGTTAGAAGTTAGAAGTTAGACTCGATGGTGTTGTACGGTTGTGTACGTAACAACGTAACCATTATTATATTACACTTGATGAGTCTACAAGCTGTGTTACATGTGGGTGGTTAGTTTTAATTCCACAAGGCTCTGATGATACAAGAATACCGATAGACAGGTACTATAAGTTATAATACATTTTATTTGTATATGCTCAAGTCAATCAATCATTATCCGTTTTTGCAAACAAAGAAGTGTACACAGTTTTTATTTCAATGACTTTACCGAAAATATTTTAATATATGTTTATATAAAATTATTCAGCGGTTCCGGGTAAAGGCACTCCGTAGTACAACTAAACATACAAAAATGTTAAACATGATGTAACATTGGTTTTTTTACCTCTTCTATCATTAGTGTAGCTGAAATTCATGAAAACAAAGGATAAAACATAGGGATTTTAATAAGTTTATTTCACCTGAAATTTAGATACAAGTACGAATATATGACGATTAGAAATAGGTCTGACTTTGCGCGGGGGATCACATTGGGTTTGCTAACGATGATTCTTCATATTTAAAAATTTATAAGTTCGATATTTCGATAATTTTGGCGTGTAAACATTTTCCTACTGAGTACCTCTCGTGATTCCAACGGCGTATTATTCATCTACTTTAAGTTCATTCGTGTCCGGATCATGCTGCAACAAATAGTGATACACATATAGTAGTTAAACGATGGACAATATTGGTACAAGGTGACTACGACAGAGACAACGGTTACAGAAAAAGCTACATTGCAAGAAGAAGATTGACAGGTATTAGTGGAACAGCCAAAAGTTAGTCATTCTTACCGTCACAATAGCAAAGCTACCGGAAGATGAGGAAGATAATTGGGTTCCACTAGATCGACGAGAATGTTTACCTGATTCATCACCCTTCTTCAGCTCCTCTTCGTATTCTGCCAACAGACGTTTCTGATCTTCTTCGGAGATTTCAACCATTCCTGGGTCCCCACCTGCGAATAGGAAGTTTATATGAACTTTTACGGCAAAATTAAGCGCTACAACGTAAAAATATAAAAGTTAAATGAAGTTTTACCTCCCCCGGCTTCCCCTTCGGGAGTGTGAGTTTCTGACTCATCATCTTTGAAGTCGTCAGCATAGGAAGACTGTTGAACGATTTCTCTCTTTTCCTTAGCTTTTTGCTGGGCTTCTTCATCAAATATTAGTTGAACTCTGTAGTAAAATCTGTGCCAAAAGACTAAGTGGGAAACTTTTTCTGGAACTAATTGGGAATAGTGCAACTGCAAGTGAGGATTAGCAGTAAGCAGATCAGCTATTTCGTCATTCTTGACTTCCAGATCAAAATGAGCTAGCCATTTCTCATAAGACTCCAAATCTTCAGGGTCCTTCAAGAAAACGGCCTCGTCTAATCCCAGGGAATAAATCTTTGCCTACAAGCATCACCAAACCGTTAACCTTCTCCATTAAATTCACTGCGTTCTTAATTAAAGCTTTAACAAAAACTAGGAGAAACACACCTGAATTCGGTCGACTACAAGAGGTCCAGAGCTACCTACGTAAAACGCTTCATCATCGTCATCTGGTCCCACCCCAAAAATAGTAGACATCTGTTCCAAAACAACGTTGACTTTTTCCCCAACCACAGTTACAGCTTTGTTAGCATTCTCCTCCAACTTTAATTTGTCCTTTAGATCCCTCCCAGCCTCGGAAACTGTCTCGGTGAATTCTGACAAGTCTTGCTTCAAGTACTGAAGCATCTCGTTGGACTTTTCTTTAGCGGAAGCAATCGTACTTGTGAACCATCCTCCCCATCCTCCGTCATCTTCCCCAGCAGCACCTGCCATCGCCAAAAAGAAAACACTCTTAACAACTCACTTCTGACTGATGACAATTCTTTAGACGCTTTAGATGATGGCTTACTCAACCTTTAGATGTAAACTTAATTAACCACTCACCACATTCAGCAGCTTCATCTGCGTAAACAGCTTCCTCCGTCAGGACTCTCTCGTCCTCAGCAGCCCTCCTAAGTTCTTCTGCCATCGTCCTCTCTTTCGACTCCTTCGAAGATGATTCAGCAGTTGGTGACGGCGAGGCTGCAGGACTTTTTGTAGCCACTTCCTTTTTCACTGGACTTGTGGGCGACTTCTTCTGCGGACTTTTCGATGGTGAACCCTTCCCCCGACTTTTGGACTCTGCCCTGAAAGTTGAAAGTAACAAATAGCGTCAGTCACCACTCAATTCCACACCCTCAATCTAAATCTTACACCACACACCCAAAATGCAAACAATGCCACCCAAAATCTAGTCTCTATATAAAATAGTTGAAAACAGCCGAGGAGACATTCACAAAACTCGCAACTAAACAAACCCTGAGCAAAAATTGCGACGCACAAATGAAGTTGCAGCAGTTTTGTTACTCAATGAACTGCCTCTAAATGCTAAACAAAGAAAGTGTGTAAAATGTGGTCTAGATTGGCTGTACAGTGTATAGTTAAGTGGTAGACGCTTACTTGTCTGCCATGTCGGTTGGTGGTGGGGGTCGTACTGGGTGGGACGCTTCGTATTTGCGCTGGAGGTCAGTTCCGGGGCAGCGTAGGGGTCAGGTGAGGTCAGGACACGAGGGATGTGGTGGACAAGGTGAATAAATATCAACAGGACTGGAGTTGCGTGTGAGTGTCACACGAACAAGTGTGGATCAGCTGGTGGGTTCGTTGGCAATGGCAAAACAATTGATCTGATGGTGGGGAAAGGAGGAGGAGGACGGGAGCAGCAGCGGGTCCCTCGCTATGCGGGGGCAACAACAACAACAGCCACTCTCTCTCTCTCACCCTCCACACACCTGAGCGCTTTTTTATGCAACCTCAAACTCATTAAGCGCTTATGCCCTATCTCTTCCATGGGATTTGTATGGACTTAATGAGCGACGCTTAAGGACACACACGTGGTAAGGGTTCAATTGGAGGATTGATGGATTTGCATGCGCTAGTCTGCATACGGCCTCACTGGTTTTTCGTTGTGTGGATGCAACGGTTTTTGATTAGTCATGGTGAAGAGGTTAAATATGGGAGCGACGTGGGTACTTATGGATCTTATGCAGTTAGATAAGATGATGTTTCATGTGGGTTGATAGATGTGCATTAAGGAGGGATGGCCTTTGGATAAGAGCTTATCTTGAGATTATCGAGAGTGCGTGAGTGAATGTTTGTTTTTGGCTGCGAACCCCCCTTGAAGAGGCGTGCATAATATGCGCTGCGAGTCTTTCAGCCTTTCAGTGTGGCAAGCTGCTGAAGGCGTGAGGCATCTGAATTCTGTTTAAAATGCACATTAAGTGAACAAGCCTACTCAACTCGAATTGACACATAACACACAACAACATTAAACACATCGCTGAATCGTTTAAAAACGGTTTTGCTTTATATTATTCCTCCACACATAAAGGAAATGAACGACCAACTGTTGTTCGTATGCCTTTCAATTTACACACTATACGGTGATGGATGTATACAACCAATTAAATGCCAGACATTCAATTACCACCGCACTCTGTTTGATAAAGGCGTCTCATGGAAATAAATAACCCGGATGACACGGAGCTCACTTAAATTATACTTTTCGTTACTGAGATGCATACTTACTTAATAGTTAGGAGTTTAGAGTTTAAAGTAACAGCCTATGTGTAGTCTCATCTCTTTATTTGCAATATTATTATTTATTTCATGTCGATTTTGCAGTTCCAACTTTGACACACCAGCAACCTTCGATTATTGTAACTGTTTTCATAAAAAATAATAACTGTTTTGCTAAACAATCGACACCATCATCATCGATATCTACACATTCCACATGTGACTGCTACTTGCTGCGGTTGCCCATGAGTCATGAACCTTGGATTTTACCCTTCAACACCAAAACAGCCAAAACTACTAATCATGTTTATCAAAGATTGAGTAGTATGAAATTTCTATCCGTCAGTCAGAATAAAATCTACATAAAATTGAGAAATAGTAAACACCGATTGGAATAATGAATTTACCTAAATATATCTCTAATGTATTTACTTACAGTACAGAGCATCACACGCATAGTATACTAATATTGGCAGATTCATTTTGTCAATGCTTTGTATTTGGTTGTGAGTTGTGACATGGGACCTTTCATGATTTAATTAACACCTCCAATTAATTTTCATGCGAAACGAGCAACAATGACGGAGTGAGAAGTTAATTGTTAGCAGGTGTGCAAAAAGATTCAGAGATGCAGACTTGCAGCAGAGTTGTTGCGTGGGGAGTTCCTCTGTGAGGAGAAAGGAGAACCTGCCAGCCGACACGTCAACTCTCCCCGAGTCGCGCCAAATTCAAATTCTTCTTCTCCAATCTGTCGGCTAATTCTCTCGTCGTCAGTCTGCTTTTCTCCTCGTCGCCACTTACGCACTATCTGCTGACCTGTGACCTGTTAACGAGTCCCTCCGTCCTACCCACCACCCGGTAAGTACCCGGTGACTCGGACTACCCGTATTTTACCCCCCTGAAGGGGAATTCAGTGGGGGAAATCAGTTTTGTGACAGCTGACTGTCAGCCACACTATTACACGTTGACATTTTGACAGATCACAAAGTAAATGTACAATCTATTGTTATTGCGTGGCTGTTGCACTGGTCATTCTCATTATTGTCGGATTTTCGCAGCTTAGTTGTGATTTTATTCTCGCAGTCATTTTATTGAAGGCTGGGTTTTGAATATCGTTCGTTTTGAATTTTACAGAAGGATGAAGTGGGGAACAGAACTTCTGGTGTTGGTGTTGTTCCAGCTCGTCCGGAACGGTCTTCCGTATTTTATTACGGTTGACGCACATGCCGAAGAGTGTTTCTTTGATAAAGTACAGAATGGGACCAAGTTAGGTATGTGTTATGATATTGTAAAATGTAGTTTGGGATATGATGGATGTATTTATGTAAGTAATTGCAATAATTCCATTATTATTTGTGTTCACTTTAGGGTTGACGTTTGAAGTGATTGAAGGAGGATTTTTGGATATTGATGTGCGAGTAACGGGCCCTGAAGGAGAAGAAATCATTACCAGGGAACGTGAGAGTAACGGAAAGATTACATTCGCTGCTGCCAAAACTGGTGCTTACACCTACTGCTTCAGCAACAAAATGTCGACTATGACGCCGAAAGGAGTGATGTTCTCAATGGATGTGGCGGAACCCCAGGCGTCTCCAGCTGCTGGTGCTGATGGAGAAGGTTTGTTGTATTTCAATTTTCCTTTGCTAATGGTGTGACGTGTGTTTGTAAACCTAATTCTATTGAATTTGTCATTTACAGCTCACCCAAACAAACTCGCGGAGATGATAAAGGAACTGTCTACAGCCTTAGTTGGTGTGAAACATGAACAAGAGTATATGGAAGTGAGAGACAAAATTCATCGTAAAATCAACGAATCAACCAACTCCCGTGTTGTGATGTGGTCTTTTTTCGAAGCTGTTGTGCTTGTCGCAATGACTGTTGGCCAAGTTTACTATCTGAAGAGATTCTTCGAAGTTCGCCGAGTTGTTTGAGCTCATTTCTTATACAGTAATATCATCAGTCTTCTATTAACCGCGTGTGAGCAACAGATTTCATCCTCAACCTTTCCTCATACTGCAAAGACATTTTTTATCTTTTCAACTTTTCATCAATACAGTAAATCTCAGTCGCCGTCGTCATCATCAACATACAAGGCTTGTGGGCTGAAATCTATTGCTCATTTTTCTCTTAAATTACATCTAAAACCTATGCAGTGAACTATATTGTAATTCTGTGTTATTATTAATGTTTATTTGTTTGTGGATGGAGTGCTTACGAATTTCTCAGTATGAATCTTATATCTGTAACGTAAATACCTAAGAATGAGAGTTTGTTATGTTTTGGTGCAACTACGAGAAAGCAAGCATTATAAAATAGGTTTGCGCTTGCTGCGTACGTAAATAAAAGTTGATTGGTCATTTTTTACATTAATGTTTGAGTATTGTTTATTTCCACAGAATTATGTAGAAGATTTTATTTGGTTTATTTCCATTGACTTGTCTTCACAAGAGATCATTATTACATTACAGTACACGCATGCATGTTATATAGTAGTTAAATATTGAGATTTATACAGTGCATTTTATCATCTGTAAAGTAAGAAATATTGGTATTAGTAGCAAGAAATTATATTGAAAGTAAAACAAGTACAAGAAAAAAAGTCCTGTTTCTCAGGTATATATGTCGTTGAGTTGAGTAATGTAAGACAGTTTGAGCACGCATTATCAGTGTAATTATCACATCTTAACTGGATCTGGCTTCAAGAAGCACACCTCTGAATTGATGGCACAGTCGTTATAAAGTAGTTATGATGAACACAAGTGGAGCGGTGTGGTTCGTTAGGTTTCTCAAAACCTTCAATCCGAGGAATTGGACGGGATTTCCAGCACTACTGGAACCGGATTGGTGTGGGAGTCAATTACGTTACGTATCATTTCTGCGATCTATTAATAAAAAGTAAAAAGCAAGTGAAGTCGATTTTCTATAGAAAAAAAAAATGCTACAACTAAAAGTTAATAAGATACGTACAGTTTGATCAATGAGAATAATGTCGATATCATCCCGGCTTATAAACTTCTTGAAAGCTTCTTCAATCTCACTAAGGCTAGTGTCTGCAAAACAATGAAATTTGTTTAATTACATTACAGTTATACTTAGAGAACTATTTAAAAATGTGGAGTTGTGAAATTCCTTCACGAAATTCATCTTACTTTTGTCCACTAGTAGATAGTTAGGCTGACTATTCTTGATTTCTCCGATTCCTGCGAGCATAAACCCGATACAGGTGTCCTGCAAATGACAACAAAGAGTAATTAATCCTAGCTTTTAATCAATTAACTCACGCACTGTCAGCCTTTTTTCAAGATTACAAAATTACCTCATCCCCAATGAGCGCTACCAGCTTCCCTTTAATCGCAGAGTGCATAGCCATAGCCATCTTGAAGTAGTAAGAAATTCGAAGCTACTTAAAGGACTTAAACTGAATCTATGAAACCTTTGTTACTTCAGCCTAGCCGTTTAATTCTGGCGTGCATGCAATCAAATCGAGTCAGTTTAAACTTGTGCACTGGCGCGTAAAGTGGGGTACGGTGAGACTACTTTTTCAACACAAGTGTCTCACTGACTGAGACATTAGAATCACTGGATGACTGGAATGCATTCGAATGACTGGATATCGAACACATGCATCTTTAAACTGTACCGTGTTGGTTTATTGTTTATTGCATAACATTAAGTTTAGACTGTTTGGATCAGCACTTGACGATGGTTTTTCATCAAGCCCATAAGAGTACCCTCCGACGAGGAATGGAAGGAGCCTTTTCTTGAATGGAGGTCATACTGCTCTCCGGAATCGCTTCTCCTAAGACGGAAAGTTTGTGACGATCGAGACCTTCGCTCGGACTTTCTTGTGGACCATTTTGGTGTAGAGGAAGGCTGAGCAGGAGAGTCTGACTACGAGAAAACAAGCATTTCAAAATAGGTTTGCGCTTGCTGCGTACGACAATAAAAGTTGATTCTCATTTTTTTACATAAACTGTATGAGTATTGTTTATTTCTACTGACTTTTTTGCATTAAAGTGACAGACGTCATTGGGCTCTACACAAAATTTTATAATTACATTATAGTACATGCATGCAAGTTATACAGTATTTAAATATTGAGGAAATTTTACAGTGCATTAGAAATCACCCGTTAAGTAAGCAATTATATTGAAAGAAAGTCTCGTTTCTCAAAAGTGTATGTCGTTGGTGAGGAATGTAAGACAGTTTGAGCACGCTTTATCGATGTAGTTATCACATCTTTACTTCGGGTCTGGCTTCAAAAAGCAAACTTCTGAATTGATGGCACAGTCTTCATAGACCTTCACCCTAGGATCTGCCAAGTAGTTAGGATGAACACAAGCGCAGCGGTGTGGTTTTTCAGGTTTCTCAAAAAATTGCCGAGGAAATCCAACCCAGTCTCGATCGATTCCTCCACTGACAAATAGTAATATAATATAATTATATTTTTACATCAAGGTCGTTTAATGTTAATTCTTCGTAAAAAAAAATTCTAATAACCTCAAAGTGCTACACCACAACTTTGATCCCGTTTCCTGCGTCCACTCAACGTTACAAGATGGAAACAACTCTTTCAAGTCCTGTTCTTTTTCAGCCTCTACCTCAGCGTCTTTAACCCACTCTTTGAATTTTGACATTTTCTCGGTCTCCTTCCCATTTTTATCGAAAAAACTTCCAATGTGGTAACCTAAATCATACAAGTTCATGATTATTGATTATATTACTAATACTATTATGACTGTGTTAACAGTAATTAGTATGATAATTAATGCTAACTCGCCTACAAACTTGTAGCTGTCATGAGTCAAGTAGAACTTGATCCAGTCTGCTAGACCTTGATAATCGTGCGGCTCCAATCCTGCTACATCATCGATAAGGCCTTTCTCAGTAAATTCACCGGAAACAAACGCTCTGGAAGAGTCACGTCCTACAATAAATCAACAGATTTTCTTTGCAAAGCATATTCTTTACAAAGCGTAATCTTACACAATCTAACAATTTGTTAAGCGTAATTTACCAACAAATCCGTGATAGCCTGATCCTGGTTGGTACATTTTAGCACCACTAGTGACATCAATTACGTGACCGATTATAATCAGGTATAGTTTTCCGCCTTCGACGTACTTAACATCATCATTGGTCATTAATCTCATCTTGGGATTTGGGCCTTTCATCCAATCATGAGCTTTTGCCAATTTATCTTTTGAAGGAACGGGAAAGCCTGAGTTCGCATTGTTATCATTTGAAGCCCCGTTGTTTAAGCCATCAACTTCTTTCGAATTCCACCATCTAACGAAGCGAAGATGATAATTTTCCAGTTTCTTCTGTTGCAAAGGGCACGTTGTCCAGTACCCGATAGTCAAAGCAAGGCCAAGAATGGCAAGTACAAGCACAGCGCGGCTGATAATTGACAAACTTTCCTTGCGCTTAGTTTCACGACTCTTTAAAACCGCCTCTTTGTCACCCTCAAACTTCTGATTCTCTTTTGTCCAGATATAAATACAAAAAATAATTTTAAAACTGCGAAAGTCAGGGTGCATCAGTTAGTAGTAGTAGCAATGTGTCTTACCCGAACCGACCCGGGGTGCCTGGCGCCGTTGACGAGTATCCCCCATAACGCACTAGAAAACAAAATTCACAATTCAGCTTTCGAAAATCGACATGCTTTACATTTTTTATAGATTGGACGCATCCTCCAAAAATTCTGAGAAACGGCAATGATTATAATACGATGACATTCTATATCATGCACCTGCTTGTGAGCAAACACTTAATTATTTGTATGTCGAACAACATAAAGCCAGAATTAAAGCATACATCCGCGTAGACTTTCTTTTGAGTTCACGACAGCCCCCATAAACGCTTTTCATCTAGAACATTTTGGTTTCCTAAACCATTTACAAGCCTGACGTCGAGCTTTTTTCGGGAGTTCATTTAAGTGAGTTGATCATTAGTTTTCATTCGTATTAAGGAAAATGACAGATCTATTTTAGAAGGTGATTTTATGAATTAAAATGCAGGTGGGGACTAAAGTTTGTACCCTTCTTAAGTGGTTATTATGTTTTGATTTTTTATGACTTGATCTATGTCACTGATTCTACAGGTCCTTTCAAATTCCACTTTGCACTTGCAGAAAGAAGCTGTAATAGGAGTGTGAGTGAGCTACCCTTTGATGTCTCAATAGAATGCATACAACCTGTCACTCCTTTTACCTATGAATTCCTTAATGTACACCTGAGCCCTTGGCAGTGAAATAAGGTCAAGTTCACGAGACATTTTTGTCATTCCTGGAATCACCAGAAGCAACTTCCCTTCACCTTCACCATTGTTACTAACACTCAAAAAGACATCCTATCTCCTCTAAAAAACCTGCGACAGTAGCCTGTCTATTCTCTAAGGGATCACAACTCAAACGCCTTCAATTCTCAATCGAAAAGTGTTAAAGAAATTTATAAAGTTATCCAGAATGAAGTACACTTGGTTCCTTTCGATAATTTTGCAATATTTAATCCGAAAAACATTGTCGTCGACTATCAATCCATTCCCCAACATTGCTGACTCCAGGTAACTTAAAATGAGTACGCAATTATATTTCGATCATAGATTAAATTCTGAAGAGTGCTCTTGTGTTTTAACAATTTTAAGCAGCGACAACCCATTCCTGACCACAAACCTAACATCCTCCGAAGAGCAGCTTTCATCTAACTCTAAACTGGAAATCGACTTGGACTCATGCGTTTGCATGCAAAAGACAGAAGAATGCGATATCGTCATCACTCGGTCAATATTCATGGTACACTTAAACTTTACACTCTGCTAATCTAACTGTCTCGTATTCAAAACGATAGAAGATCTTAAGTCCTTCCCTCCCTACAACTAGTTAATCCCTGAACCGTTTAATTGCGTAGGTGACCGTTTGTCCTCAAGACTTTACTTTTTGTTGCACCGGACGCTTGAAACAAGTGCCCACGCTTCCAGTCCATCCGTCTGACCTCCTCAGCTCAGACCCAAACTCCTTCCTCATCAACACGGAGGAGGAAGAGAAGGAGGAGGAGGAGGAGGAGGATGTCGACGCAGAGCTCCTTTCTCCATCAGCTCCATCCTCCTCCACCTCAGCTCCTCACATCTACAACGCTGACGAAGCCATTCCCTCCTTAGAACTTCCATCCCCAACACTCAACAAACGTCCCAAGAGACGCTGCACCTGCAGACCTCGTGCCGAATGTCCTGAGGAGTACAAAGACTACTCCTTTGGCTTCGGATGTTCTCACAATACCGTCCGTTGCTGCGAACCTGCAGACTCCCCCAACATCACCAACAACAATCGACTGATTTTCGTTCAAAAACCCACTCCACCTGTTTCTCTGGAAGACGACGGAATGTTCGAAGAGGAAAGTATTAGTGACCCTCAATGCTACTGCTTACCTCCACAAGACTGCGAACGAATTGAAGAGAACGTCGTTTGGCGACGAGAAGATACTCTGTGTCCTCACAACCTCGTGAAGTGCTGCGGGTCCCTGAACACTGGAGGACGCAGCGATGATCTGTCGGAGGAGAAGGTCGACACAGCTCCTTTCGAAGGTAAGTCGAGATTCGCCACCGATTAATTAAATAGGAATGGTCCGGTGATCGAGGAGGAAGACGGGATAACAAACAAGTGGTTGACGGATGGATGGAGAAGAGAGAATTTTGGCTCAGCTGATTTGGGAAGTCGCGTGCTTGCAGGTGGTTGGTTGGTCGGTGGTGAGACACAGAAACTTGAGATTCATTTCCACTTGTCCCCAATTTCCCAAAATTCCCTAAACTCACAGAAATGTACTCTGAAATATACTCGGAATTAGTATGAGTGTCTCAAATGAATCTCCACTGACCAATTGATTGATACTTGGTACTAATTACTAATTACCTACTAATTATGGCCAAGATAAGCATGTTCCGGAGTCACAGAGTAATTATTATGCAATTGAGAGACTATCTGTGGTATCTGGTATCTGTTGTTGGTCGTCTTATCAATTTTGAGTGCCTTAATAATATTGTCATTTGGAGAGAGATGCAATATTGAATGAGTTAAAAATTATTGATAAATCGTGTTGGAAATGAGCAAGAAAATATCTGAATGTGCTTTTTGATTGTGGTACAGGTCAGGGTGGATTTCATCAACCGATTCCTCTGCCAGAACTGAAGATTCCGATGACGGAAGAGTACAGCGATGAGAGTGAAGATAAATATGATTCTTCCGAGAACCGTCCAACGCTGCCTCCTCCAGAACTTCCAACTTATTATAATTACCAGCCACCCAAATACTATGCGGGCTATTACAACCCTGGATTTCGGAGTGAAGACCGACCCCACCCAGACATCTCTGAACTTCCTTGGCAGCAGAAGTATCCTCAGGAGTCGGCGGAGATCTTTAATCACCGGACAGGATCTCCTGGAAGTTCGTATCAGGGACATCAGAGTGGTGGAGAGAGCGGTCGTCGCCTCAATTCGGAGCCTTCGTTGTTCGATAAGATCGCTGGATTCTTAGGTTGATTTAAATGAGTACTCTCAAAAAGTTATTATGCAGGTTAGTCTTCGTGAGCAAAACACATCTTCTGTCGTCATCGCATTTAACCTTTTCCAGCGTATTAGCGTTGCGTATATTTCCATAAATGCCGTTCAGCAGAATTGAAATTTTGAAATCTCTCTCCGTCTATGTACAACATTGCCCCAAATCTGCAATCTATATTCTTCGTATTCTTGTTTCTCTGTATTTGTCTTCGCGATAAAAGAGTGATGAAAGTAAAGCCAATGTTTACACGTTTCCTACAATACTACAAATAATAAACAGCATTGTTTTCACGTGTGTTATCAGTTGGGATGTGAAACTGAGGATGAAAAATAACTTTCATCACGGTCTATTATTCCTGGCTTGTTTTTGGGAATTGTGGAGAAGAGGAGGTGTGAAATGAAGGAAAGAAAAAAACCTTTTTGACGCAACACTTATCTGGACATATTTTTTATTATCATTCTGTATTAATGCAGCAAATCACAAACAACAAAATGTTGGAACAAAAAAGTTAAACATGAGAAGTGTATTCTTTGTAACATTTCCTCTTTTGTATGGTTTGTTCATAAATAGTTCTTTCACCCTCGAGGACGCCCAACTTTTGGAAAGATCTTCATGAAGGCAATTAATGCGTACCATTTTTGCAAATGTCAGGGAACGACATTTGATGAAGTAAAATGGGTTCTGCACTACAATCACAGTAAACATTTCAGGCCCTAAACTGTTATTCTTACCTACCTAAGCTTCCTCAGCATTATCGATTTCTGACGTACACAATATCTTCATAGTAAATCCGCTTATCGTTAAATTCAAAAGCTTTTTCTCTCATTCAGTTCCATATCATCCGTCTGTAGTCTGTGCCACATTCAACATTCAAATCTCCCTATTTAATTCTTCCTTTCTGCTTTCTCCTACATAATGAGTACATGTTGGAGTAAAAGCTTAAAATTCATTAGCCTACGGAACATCCTTTACATTTATAAAGTTAAACGCAGTGTAATAACGCCCTCAGAACTATTTTAAATCACTCCCCCCGTTGCTTCCACCTCCAACAAAGTCTCAACTTCCAAACTTATTCTACACTTCACATTATCCTGAAGAGGTACACGTAACTATTCCTCATCTCTTCTTTTATCTTAGGGCAATTAGGCATGCACAACTGTCTTCTAATGATGCTTACTGTAAAGCTACAAAGCTTCTTACACGTAATTCCGTAATTCACTAGATTTGTTCAGTTGCTTATGAATTACAAGTACCATTTAATAATGTGTAGTATATCTAATAATTACTGTCAATTCTTGATTGTAGGAATGTATCTTAACGATCTTATATATTCTAGTTTTATACATCCTATCACATCGCTTTTAAAGTTTCATGTATGAAAATACACATATTATTATTATCCTCGCTTTTGGACAATTCAACGTACCAACGAGAATGAAAATGATGGAAAAATGATGGCAATGACGAGAAAGGGGTTTTGATTCCCCCCACCATTTCAACTGGAAATTTAGGTTTGGAGTCTTCAAAGCTTACAATAAACTGACAAGATTTAGAGAAATGAGCAGTGAAAAGTCTGCAGAGTTTTGTATTGACTTCATTACGGCAGTGCAATGGAGGTCTATTCGCTAACATCAGCTTGAAATCGATAGATTTCTTTGTGAGTATATATATATTTAAGTAGTATCTTTTCGTAAGAGCTCCGTGAGTTCCATTTAGAAAGCAACAGTCAACAGAAGGAGCAAGTTCTGAGAAAGTGTATCAACTTTTGTGTAAACTGCGTGAATAGCCAGTCAACTACACACACTCCTCGGAAGTTTCTCCGTAAAAGATTGAAGGGATGTAATCCTGAGCTTAAATTTGATGGTCCTTTTCCGTATGGACAGGAGATTTAGAATCAAAGCTCGACACACTGGCAAAGTTGAATTCTACTCTTGAGTTATTTCGTATTAAAAGTACCAATACACGCATGACCTCCTTGTGGTTTTTTTTCGTGTTGAGCTGATCTCACACCAGGACTGCTAATCAAGAGAGTCTAGAACTCTGGAACTGTAGAGTCTAGACTCTAGACCGCTTAATTGGCGAGGCTACCTCGAGAAAGGGTTATATTTCACGAAATCCAGGGAGCCATAGGCTATGACTTTTGGCCTAACAAGTGATGGATGTTGTTTTTAAGGATTAGTCAAGCTGGACTCATTCTAAGTATGTGTGAGAGTGTGAGAGAGAAGCTTAAATGGTGCAAAACAACGCCTTACTGCTAAACAAGTGACCAGGAGACCCAGAAGAAGATGAAAAAAGAGAGAGTTCGTCTCAATAAAGTAGGAAGAGGGCTAAGAAGGATAAAGAGTTCTAAAAGTCCAGAGTTCGATTGAAAACATCGTGTGAGGAATTGTTTTTCTTGCTGAATGTTGAAGATTGCTGAGATGCAGTTACTCGTTACTTTGAATTATATTCAAACACACTCTTACCCACGCTACTTTGTAAAAGCAATAATAGTAGAGAGGAATAGAGGAATAGAGGAGAGAGAGAGAGAGTGTGACTGTCGATTCGCTATTGTCGCCAATGAGAGTGTGTTTGTGTATGTCACTACTGGTTGAAGTGCTTTAAAGCTCTGGCTGTGGACCTATGTTGGAGATATTGAAGAAGCTCGTAGATTTTTCGCTCAACCTGGCAGGAAATGGGGAAGCTTGAGTTTCGAAAAGTGGCGAAGAGTGAGGAAGAATGGCGATACAATTTGACGGGAGGAGGAGGTTGGTTGTCCAGGTCATTGGGAGAAGAAGAAGCGAGTGGTTAAAAGTCTGAAGGTAGCGCAGAGGACAAATGTAATTCGTGAAGGTTTAGACCAAGTTAAGGAGATTCCCGAAGTTGTTCCAGCTGTTGGGCTTATTGGATTTCCTTGCGTAGGTACAATTGGAGTGCTCGTGCAGCCCATCCAAAATGGAGCTGACAAAGTTGGGTTTTCACTTTCAACCCTCATGTGTTTGTCATTGAATTTCCAAAATACTTTCCCCTTAAAAAAGTATGAATTTCCATCTTTCCATCTGAGGACGGAGTCGATGTTGGTAGGCACACCTCGCCACACATCGTACATGTTCTTCGGGTAGTCGTACTCAACAAGAAGCATATCTCGTTCGTCTTGAAGTCTGCAAAACACAAATAAGACAGGATTTCAGGATTTCGGTATGCGAGATGGGATGACGACACACACAAAGGCAAGAGAAATCAAATTCCAGATTAGTTTTCTCTCTCCTCTCTCTCTCGTCGTCTTCTTCTTCGTCTGTTCGTGTTGGTTGTGTGGCTGCCCACAAATGTGGAGAAAGCCATTTCCACTCCCATTTCTTTATGATTTAGTCTTTTTGTATGCCTATTTACCTCCAGTACTGGTTTCCAGAGAATAGATACGTTTTTTGGTTGTGACCCCAAACCATAGCTCCATCAATCTTCTCGACGTCAGGTGAAATTCCCATTGAAGTCAGTGGCTTCGGGTAGCCATTAATCAGGTCTGTCCCTCTGAACCTCCAGAAGTAACGCCCTGTAGTTTTAAAACCATTCAACGAATCAATCAGAGCGCATCGTCCATACGGAGAAAGTCTCCTCTCTCTCCTTGCAGCCTACTTAATGCATTCTTTTCTAATTGAGAAGGAAGCCTAAGTGAGTCTCGTACCGATAAAGAAGATGATTTCAACTTCATTGTGTTCGTAAACGGCATCAACGTGTGTGATGTTGCTGTGCAGTCTCTGCCACATGTTGGTGATAAGAGACGGGTATCCCTTCAACAGACGGTTATCATTCTTTGGCGTGGAATTGACTCTCCAGAAGTAGCGTCCTTTGAAGATGAAAAGTTCATTTCGAATGAGAGAGATCGCATCGTAGGAGGAATCACACGTGCTCGGTCTCCCATCAGACGGGTAATAAGGTTTTTCTCGTCTCGGTGTCACTTTGGGAGGAGACGTCGCTACTGGCCGTCTTCCACCTCCAGTCGGATTATAAGGCGGATTCGGATCCCACTTAGTTGGAGAACCTGCCAGTAAACATCAACTTAGTATAAGACCTGACGTGTGAAGTATACTTCGACTGCTTCACAATGGAGCCCATGATGACAGTTTGCGGGACTGCGACTTAAAAAGACCCTCAAAATGTTTGCTCTTTTCGTTAGGCGTCTTTGGAGAGGAAAGGAAAGGAGGAAAGGAGGTAGGAAAGGTTTGTTTCTTTGCTTTACCGTAAATTTTCCGAATTCCCAGCTCGTCGTCCTTGGAGAGACGAAGATTGTAGTCGAAATTCTGATACCAAGGGTACATCAATGCTCCATCAACATCGGAGTGCGAGAGACCCAATGAATGTCCAAATTCATGAGCGGCTACGGCAAACAACCTCGTCCCTGTGGAAAAATCGGCAATAAAACTCAAATTTAGTTTACGACCTTTTCTAACTGACTTTTTCACGTCCCACTCGACTAGCCCTGCTGCCTCATCTTCATCTCATCTGCATTAAATGGAAAAAGTCTCCGCTGCTGCTCAAATGCCAACTCATTTTATACTATACACACAGATCCTACGCTAGTCTCCTTCTTCGTCTTCTTTATTCCTCCGCTAAAAAAGCGTCTTATCCGAGACTTATTATTCAACTCTGGAGTCTAATGTGTAATCACCCTCCGCTGTGGTTAATTTCCACATGATTCTCATCTGAGAGTACGTCACTCCGAAACTCCGAAGACTAATCTCCCGATTGTGGCTTCCTTCATTCTTCTTCCCTCATCTCTTCACACTGAAGAATCATCGGCTGAATTCATAGCAGTCTCATTCTTTACACATGCATTTATTCACTTGACCAACTAATCCTTTCATAAGCTTAAATGTACTCTGTGTATGCTTATACACACTTAAAGTGTTGCTTCGTATTTTGTGTCCCGTCCTCCCACTCACTTAGTTTTAGGGGACATACAGTAGTTGTACACATTATTGTCAATTAAGGGTGCTCATCATTTGTGTTATCCGAGGGATGAATTATTGTGTGTGTAGGAAGATGTGACTCGTGATTGATTCCTCTAAACTTCTCTTTGTGGAGATAACGTGTTATTCTCGTTAAATAATAAAGCGATACTGGTATAAATAATTTGCATTAAATGTATCTGCAATGGATGAGGATCGAGTGGCTGTTAATTGATTAGAAGGACGCATTTTCCTGTTTGCACTGAGCTGTCAGGCTGTAATTGACGTGTCTGAATAATAAGGAATAAATGGGAAGAAAGACTCGGAGAGTTGAGATAAGAGGAAGAAAAGCTTGAGAGGAAATGAAAAATATTGAGTTAATAATTTGGATTGTGCCTTCGAAGAAATTCACGTTGAGATAAACTTGTTTCCTCTGTTGTGAGATGAAGAAGACGTTTATTTTATGACTCTCATTTGGAAGGGGTGGTCGAATATGATAATATTAATAATACTTTATGTGTCTGTTGTGTGTAGAACAGAATGAGGAACATTTTTTGTGAATTTTTGGGTAAAACTGAGGCAGGACTGACCTTCTCCTTCTTGGGACTTTCCGTTGATAACCCAGACTTCATCATCGTCAAAATGAGCATCGCCTCCTTGAGCAGTTCCGGGGAAAAAGGCATGAGCAAGGATAGAACCTTTTCCATCAAACGGATATCCGTCCTCGTGGTATCCTCTGGAGTCAAACACAGAAATGGAGAGAGGTGCATTTTTGTCCCAAGAAACAAAAATTGTGGGAGCCTCAACATTTCCCTTCGTCTTCCCTCGAAGAAGGTTGAATGACAAGGCCCGTATTTAAATTGTCTTACTTGGAGAACACGATTCGAATGTCTGCATCGTCGGCCCGTTCCTTGGGAAGTCTGGTAAATCGAAGGGGAGTCGACCGTGACCACACTGAAATGGCACGGGTCAATTCTTCAACGACGTCTCTTTCGTCATGAGCTGGAGATCCTTTCTTCACACTGGAAATCATGGAGACATACATAATTTTTTACTGAAAGATTCTGGGAAGTATTGTATGGGGCATCTTGACACTTTTACATGCAATCACACAGCCAATTTGTTACAATCCAGTCTTAATCTTTTTTAATATGCGCATGTCTACACTATAACACGCTTTAATTTATTCACAGATTCACGTAAATGTCAAGATACAATTAGAGGTGAAAGCAATTTCTCACTCACACGCCAAGTTCCATCTTATTATGGTGGAAGTTGGACATGTGGATTTCTCGGAGGTAAATAAAACGGTGAAAGGGGAAAAGTAAGCGTGGATCTGTTAAGATTAATGGAATATTTAAGAGCCAACATATTTCAAATGAAATACACGAGCTGATGAACAATGCAGAATGCAAGTTGTGAGTGAGGTTGGTTGACTGTTGACTGTCTCAAAAATAATATCTTTCTGACGTTCACTCAACCCAGACTCAACTTACATGTGTGCGAAGTGGAGTGAACTTTAATCCTGCATTCCCAAATATTTTACACGAAATTTGATAGGGGAAGAGTTGTGGCGTAAAATTCCGTGGATCCATATTCCGTTAAATTTGCAACTGAGTCTGCAAAAGTTATTTGAATCGAACCCTTTTCACGTGTTTTATTATAACTTATAAGTTATAACACATCTCACTTGAAAAGTATGGATAGTATAGCTGGTGGAAGGATGGATAGTTGATACACAAGCAGACGGCCAACATTCCCTGGGAAGGGAATTGATACGAATGAGAAATTGAAATTATCTTGGTAATATTTGCACAGGACAAAAAAGATATCCATCATTCCAGCCAGATTACACTGGGCAAGCAGATGTTCTCCTGCTTAGTCAAGAAAAAAGTACTTCTTTATACAGTGCGGAGCTTGCCTGGTCTCCGATGATGATAAGTCAAGTGTTGGGCAATACGAGGAGCGTATCTGTATATTAGAAAAAGAGATGAAGGGCGAGGTAAGTGAGCGTTAGTGTCTTTCCCATCTTTCTGTTCCACCACCACTTCTGCAAATGAAGTTTATGTTACCGATTCTCTCACAGTTTTTGTTCTCACGATTTTTTATTTTTTTACCTACTCTCTCCACGGAGAAGAATGTCTGTCTAATGGAAGTGGATGCACAGATTTATTAAAATTAAAACTAACTAACATGCAGATACATTTGTAAGCTACGTGCTACGTGAGAGACTGACAGGACTTCATCTACTCAGCATATTCTTCTTAATAAAGAGACAAACTTAAGATGCTCTGATGAAGCCTTTCCTCCCAAATGAGATGGATATTTGATATTTCTTAGCGCTTTCTTTCTCAAAATGTTCGTGTAATTTTTGCTCGTCTAATCTTTCTCGTCTGTATGGCGGAGCTGGTCTTTCGCTTTGTCTCTTAGATTCTAGAATTACGGGTGAGCAGAGATGCAGTGGGAACAACTCTGCTGAGCTTCTTTTAGATTTTGCCAAATCCATCAAAAAAGCGACACACTCAACGAAGACTCAACACTCGAGATTTGAGAAGAGACGGTTGCATACATTAGACATATAAAAATGCAGATATGCAGTGGTAGGCAGTTCAGCAAAGAGAGAACGGATTTCTCGAGCACTTTCTTCTGTGTGTAGCCTTCTTCCGTTTGTCTGTGTGTGTATGTGTGTAAAAGAGAACGTGAAGAATGGAATACAAATTTACTCTATTCTGATTTAAACCAACAAGGCATGATGTAATAAATCATCTTATTTTCTTCCAATATGTTCCACTCAAAAAATTTGAACGGAATCGAATCCACAATCTGCTTCTGCTTTAATGGACTCTTTCTCTCTCTCTCGAAGTCTCGAGCATCTGGTTTTTACACCGCTTGTCTCTCCACTCGTATCGTCTTCGACAAAAACATCATGTTACTTGTTCAGTTCTAAAGTTCTAAAGTTCTAATATACGAATCCTGTGGTGGTGGTGGTGGGTTGCATTCAACCCTGGATGGATGGATACTCCCACCGTCACACCAAATCCGAAGAAACATCTTCTTAAAAACTAACTACGCACATGCACATGCAACCTACATATTAACTGAGACACTGCATCTCTCTCCCTTAAGTAATTTAGATTTCAAAGAGTTAACGACTGAGTAGGACACTCTGAACTCTCAATGGGTTTCTCACAATATTACAGTAAAGCTCACACAGTTTTAAACACTTTTTACTTATGGACTTATTCTGATTGATGTCTGAGTTCTCATAAACTTTGCAGTCCCATGCAAGCACACATAAATATTATAGAAGGGATGAGCTCCGTTTTCATGCAACAACCACTTAAGCCTAGTACCCAGGAAGACTTTCTGAGTGAAATGAAATGTCCGTGGAAACTTTTCACTGCAGCGCATCGTGAA
>JAQGAD010000158.1:0-64746 GCA_034696625.1 Isotomurus palustris | reverse complement strand
TTTACGTTCGGGTTTTATCCACTTGTGCCATATGTAAGATCAAGCTATAGTACAAAAGTCTGAAAATAAAAATAATAACTTACCTTTTCGCAATCAAATGTAGAGTAATCCTTTCTGCCACTTGAGCTAAAATTAATAGTATTTTATTCGTATTCTTAATCACACCTATCGCGACTTTTGTTGACTTCGTCTGTTTTTGTTTTTAATGAAGCACTGACAGCGCAGTGTATTCAGTATTGACATTCTGTGAGACGTGAGAAGCATAGATAGAAATGCCGGTGGAGTTTATTTGCACGTGTTTGGAGCGAAGTTGTTATTTCTGCAGTTGGAAGCACAACATCGATAATTTCTTTATTTGGATTGAAATTGGCGTTCAAAAGTGAAATAGTTGACGTGAATGTGTGGTGACGTCAGAGGAGCGTTACGATGAGGAAGGAAAAGGACAAGTTAGAAGCTATTAAAGCTGTCATTTCAAAGGTTAGTAAGAGGTACCAAATGTTTGTTAGTTTGGATGCGTATGAAAATTTCAGGATCTATCTTATCGAGGTGCTTGTTACGTTGTAGACGTTTGTTCCGGTTGGAGCTCACCTGAAAGATGAAGTGCCGTGGTACCCCCAAAAGTCTTGTGGCGATTGGCCCCATCAAGCAAGTGCCCTCAGTTTGGGCGAGTCGACTAACCTCAAGTATGGCATCAGTTATCCCCTCAGGTCGGGATTGGACACGCCGGATGAACGAGATTTCGCGGAGGACGTCATTTTCAACGAAACGACGCCAAAAAACGAATCGGAATTATTCGGATTACTGAAGGACCAGGAAGTTCGCAAAACAGGGGAGATTTATTTGAGGCGAGGAGCTTGTTTGCTGTCGGAAGGCCCTTTGGGAGGACCTTCATTTTTCAAAGGACTTTATAGACCCCTGACGTCGTACAGCACTGGTGTTGGGATTAAAGCTGTAGTCAAGACATACTTCTCAAGGGACGCTGTACCAGGATCCACTGCTAAAGGTTCGAACCCTGATGGGTGTTCTTTCAATTAATTTTCTATTAAGTAATTGTTGTGTATTATAAAACTGTTAATCGTTCTGAAATTCGTAGATGGATACATATGTCTTGTGGAGAAAGCAGGAATTTCATTGTATGCGGATGGTAGAAATGAAAGTCATGTTGCTTACATGCCAGAATTCCAAATAGACAAAGTGATTGCAACAGGAAGTGGGCTTATTGTTATACCTGATAAATCTTTGCCGAGTAGTACAGATGATTCGAAATATCTCTATATTCTGACTCATCCTATTAAACAAGTGAGCAGGATTTGGTGCAAAAGTCAGCCTGGAGCAGGTATACTAATAAATATATTTAATTTCTGAGTAAAGATTCGAGTACATAAATAATTGATAACAATGACATTCTTGTTCATAGATTTTTATGAATTTGATTCTTCAGAAGAAAAGCTTCTCTGGTGCGAAAAGAGCCTATGTGTATTTTGGAGCGTTAAAAATGACAAGTTTATCTTAAGACGATTAGTGCCATTAGAAAAGAAAGATTTGGTTCATAGCACCACATTAAATGCTTCTGTTTACTATTCAAATCAAGAATCTTCAAATGGCTCGCATCATTCACCTTTTACCCCTGCTGGAGGCTCCACTTCGTACTCCCCACTGGGAAAAGTGTCACCAAGAACATCTGCAATGCGAGTTAATAGGTAACATTTTCAGATGCAAATCTATTACACGTTTAACAAAATGAGTGGTACAAATAATTAATACATGACCTAATAGGGAAGGAAACACTGTTTATTACTGGCCTAGTTTCGATTTTTCTGATGCATCGATTCCTGGATTGTCAGCTGGTTTTTATCCTCCGCATTATTCAGTTTACGATGACCCAGAATACTATGTTTCTCATATGTTTGAAATTGAGCTCAATCCCCAGGGAAAATGGGTAGAGCCGGAAAAATTTCAGCTTATGACTTCTACCAAAGGAGTTGTTGGATTGTGGTATCTTATGAAGAACAAACTTTACTTGTACTCGGTTAATGTTCAAGAAGGATCTAAAGTAACGACATGGGCCATTAAAAATGTGAAGGATTTCGTATGCTCTACTAACGTGAAGTGCGACAAAGAAAATAGTATTATTATCCTTACTAATGACCATGAGCTTCAGATTGGATGGGTAGATGACGATTTTAATATTGTAGTAAGTTTGAAATTGATCCATGAACTGCAGGATACTATCGTTAGGTTAGACAGTTTTTTGTATTCCGATACACTTATTTGCTCTTTCGATGACGGAAACAGTACTGATAAAAAGGGACTAATTGAATTAAAAAATGTGCGAAATAATGGACTGGTATCTAAATGTATGGAAAAAATGAACTCCGTGGTGCCTGTTGACGTTCGGGTGATGATTGTGGCAAAGTATCTAGCAGGAGAGGACAATTTGGTCACATTTCAACAAGAGTGGGAACATTTTGGTCGCGTAATTGTTAGGGTAATTGAAAATCATGAGGAAGAATTCGGAGTGAAGAGCAAAGTTGCAGAAGCACTATTCAACGCGGTTGATGACTTAAAAGAGGTATTATATGAGTACAAAATAAATTGTGTTTTAAAATGCATAATATGCTGGTTGTATAATATAACTATGAATTGTATTCCAGAGCATGAAATCCACCAGGTTCTCGTCTCACCATGTTGATAGGCTGTCGAGTTTGATGGAGTGTATTGTATCTCACACAAAAACACCATTCTTTAGGGTAAGTTTTAATTCGGTAAAGACATGAAAAGATTTGACTAATATAAATTTTGAAAATTTAACACAGGAACAGGATTCTGGAATATCTCTGTTCAAAACTTTCCTCGATCTTCTGATTGATCCAAATCCATCTGAGTCACCAATGTTTTCAACTATTCCTGAGCTTATGCAAGTTCTTCTGAACTCCCCAGATACTCCTGAAAACTTGAAAAAACTGGCGGATATTAAAGCGTCTGGCCAGTCATTTGCTCCGATTTTAGAAATTCTAATCGCGGATGTATTTAATCGCAACGAAAATGAAGCAAAATTTTGTTGGCCTCGTAAAGTCCTTGAAAGTGTAGGACGAGCAGACTACTTGTGTGCTTTACCACCAGATGAAGCATCAGTCAAAAAGCAGCGTTTGAAACATACTGCATCTTTTGTTTCCGATAATAAAGTCAAGGACGTCAGCAGCAGTGACGAAGAACTTCCGTGGACAACAACAATTTTAACACAAGTAATATACTTAATTTTCTTTTAGTAATGTTTCTGTAAATCCTTCCTACTGAACCGGTGCAAGCAACTTATTTTGTTAATTTTTTAGCGTGTTTTCTCAGTTGACCGAAGGTTAGAGGAAGTTTGCCGACTGCTTGACTCAGCATCTCCACTTACAATAGAGTTAGAACAAAGGGCAGAGATGTCCGACCATGATTTCGTAGAAGAACAAGAAAAACATCTCCTTCAGTTAATGCAGGTGTCATTTTCTGCGCCTGTTGGAAGGACAGCGTTCACTTTGAGAACAGAAGTTAAGGACTTTGCGAACCTTACAAACGTGATTAACATTCCCAAGTAAGTACAGCATATAACGCAAACCTCGCTTTATTTCATGGAATTTAATTTTTATAATGTGACTCTAGGTTGTGCACGTCAGGAAAGTGCGCAACGAGAGGAACAACGATCGAGCTAAGTGACTCTGATGTGGCTAATTCAGCTTGGCCGACTTTTCATAACGCTGTCGCCTCTTGTGCAGCAGTTAGGTTTTCAGATCATCCTTCCGACGCCTGGTATCGAAAACTCAACTAATCATTTTATGAACTAACATTAATGCAGTCTTTCTGTTAAGGTTCGCATACAATAAAGCAAAAACTAATGAAGGACCAGAGCAAGCAGGAATGGTTCTCGGATTTGGCCTCAATGGAATTTTAACTGCTATGCCACCTACCTTGAGACATGAATATTTAGCAAAGGAGAATTCGTTTACGTCTATGTCTATGTTATTAGGACTCAGTGCTAATTTAGCAGGTATGCTAATTAAGTTTACTGTACGCATTTGATAGAAGTATACTTGGAGTATTCCATGATTAAAGTGGTGTGGTTAACTGGTTCAGGAACTGGAGACATAGCTACGTGGAAAGTAATTAGCCTTCATATTGGAGCAATGCTACCTGCTTGCACAACCGAGCTTGAGATTCCAAAATTAGCAACACTGGTAGCCCCTTGTTCGTTGGGGCTGCTATTTATGGGAACGCAAAACAGCCATGTAGCTAAGGTTCTTCTTGGAGAAATCTCCAAACGCTACAATCCTCTCGGCGGTTATGGAGGGTCTGGTGGAAATTCTCAGAATAATGCTAATGCTGGAGATGGAAGTGGATCGATTGCTGATAGAGAAGCTCATTCTTTGTGTGCTGGTTAGAATATTTTTGTGCTGATCTTTTAAGTACTGCTGTAATTCTGCTGTATCCACTGAAATAATCGTGTATTTTTTTAAAAAGGCTTCGGTTTAGGATTTGTCAACCTTTCGAAATGTAGAAAAGGAAACGGGTCTATGGACGAAGATGGATTCGAAGGGATTTTGAGGAGATTCGTTGTTGGTGGCCCTAAACCATCAGCATGTAATGATGGTAAGTAATTAGTAACACAAATCTATTCTATGAATTATTCCAAGTAAACAGCTTAAATAGCTAAATTGTTGCTAATTAGACGAAGATGATCCTTACAACCAGTACGGACAAACTCTTCCTTCTCTGTGGGAGGAGTTTAGATGTTGTCACATAGAAGAAGGAGACAATGTCAATGTGGATGTTACAACACCATCAGCAATTGTAGCTGTTGCCCTAACGTATCTTAAAAGTAAGGAGATTTTCCGGTACCTAAATTAAATCACAACCTATTTGCCTGGACTTGGATGCTAATTTGTTCTTTGGTAAACTTTTTAGGTGGTAATGAGGCGGTTCTTTACTGGCTTTCTCCACCAACAACGTTGTATCTGTTAGATGGAGTACGTCCAGATATTCTGATGTTGAGATCCCTGGCATCCATTTTAGTATACGAGGACATCGAGGGCTTGAGTGTAGAATGGCTTGAATCGCATCTTATGCCTAAAGTTTTAAGAGAAAGTGCTTTAAAGAAACCTTCTGACGTTTCTCGCCTAGACCATGAAAGCATCAAGTAAGTTGCTCAAGAAAACACTGTAGGTTAGACGGTTTGAACGCTTTAACATGAAATGAAAATGATACCAACTGTTCTGTTTCTTTCAGTCAAGCTTGGGCTAGTATAGTTTGCGGCTACTGTCTTGGGTTAGGGATCCGTCTGGCTGGAACTTCAGATGAAGATGCTATCAAAACTCTGTGGCATTACGTAAAAGTCTTCTTGGGAATGAATTCGCCAGATAATCAAATCAGTGAATATTTTCCTAAAAGTTTCTTGGAGTCATCAGTTTGCACTCTACTGTTAGGATTAAGTTTGATCTTAGCTGGAAGTGGGAACATAAAAGTCCTTCGGTTGTGCAGACTCATGCAAGCCAAAGTAGCAACAGCAACGCAAGTTGCTTCTAACAGCAATACGTACGGGTTGGAAATGTGTGTGGCGATGGCCACAGGCATTTTGTTTTTGGGGGGAGGAAGATATTCCCTTTCAAACGATGATAAAAGCATCGCTGTCCTCCTGGCCGCTGTGTTTCCAAAATGGCCTATTAATGCAAATGACAATAGGTAATGGATAAAAACCACAACTATTATATTTAAGCTTCAACTAAAGATAAAGACATACAGATAAGAGGGTTGCCGATATAGGTTAACATATTTTCCTCACTTTTAGATATCACCTGCAAGCACTCAGACATCTCTATTTGCTGGCTGCTCAACCGAGACTGATTTTAACTAAGCCACTAGCTCATCGTCCATCACCTCTAAGATTTACTATTGAGTATTTAGATGGTAGAATTGTAGAGTGTGGGGTCCCAGTTCTGCTCCCTGCGTTTCATCTTCTACATAAAGTTAGACCAACAATCTGACCGATTTAGTCTGATATATTGTCTCATGACATGACTCATGTGCCTTGTATTTTTATGAAACACTTTCTATTCCCATTATAGGTTTCTCTTCGTAATCCTGAGTTTCTTCCAATCGAATTCATTTTACCGGACGAATTGGAATATTTGAATCGAATAGTAGAAGGTGATGGAATAATAACACTAGTACCACGTTCCGCAGCTAAAATGCAGTGTGGCTTTTTGAAACAAATGAAGTGGAGGGAGTCACGAGTAAGCATTCATAAATAGCAAAAAGTAAATGAGATAATTAATACCTATAATGCTCATGCCTGTTGGATTTTTACATTCAGCTATTTCACCAAATGTTCCAAGATGACGAAGACATTCCCGGACGAGAAGTATCTATGATAAAGGAGTTGAACATGATCTCAAGAATATCTGAAATCGCTGGACTGACACATGTTATCCCATCACTTCTGGCCATAAAAAACGTAATATATTTGACTACCATTCAGATCCTATCACAGAAATTGGCTGATGAATTTAAAATTTTAGGGCGACTGTAGTGATGATGACTGGGTTCACCAAGCCCGCATCTTATATTGGTGGACGAGCAAAATCTCCAATGCTAGTGAAACTCGACGTAAAGTTCAAAGCTGCATTCCTTCGCAATTACTTGGCTTTATTCTTAGTAAGGCAAGTCCTGACTTCAAGATATTTGAATGAGATTCCATTTGCTCATCTCCAATTGTATTTATTTCGGTTTCGAATTCAAATTGTAACAAAATACTTATCATAATTTATAAATGACTAAACTAAGATCCTTATTAGTAAAAACTTGCATGCGATTGTACATTTATGGCATCTTTTACATATGTCGTATGTAGATTTTCTACCTTCGCCTTCAGCCTTGTTTCAGTCATTTTTTTGGTTTTCTTAATTGAAGGCACAAACATTACACAACATTACTTAAAAAAATGTTGCAGTATCACGATATGCAATAATGCAATATTGATTATATATGATTCATTATCCTTTGAGTTATGCACTATAACGATTATCATCTTCGATTGCCACTAAATGTGTGCTGCATTCAGGTAAGCAAAGCAGTAGACCTTATATTATACTGTACTACCGTAACACTTATATATCCAATAGGAAACTTGTATCAAGAATGTGATCGCAAAAAACAATAATACCGTGGATTTCGATCCAGGCGAGTAAAGCATTTCTTACAATCTACATTTTTACTTAACAAAAACAACGTCTGCAAGAATGTAATTAAGATATTGGAATCAACAGTGAACCCTACAGACAAAATGCAGCGAAGCGTACAAGTATCAAGATTCTTATTCGTAATAACAATGACGTAAAACAACAAACTACAAGAAGAAGAATATTCGGCAGCAATAACAAAAACGTGACGATTTACTTTGACAGAACTGAAGATTAAGGAGATCAGGCATGCTTCTTTCGGTAATAGTCACACGCTGCTAGTGCTCAGCCGCCTTCGTCCATTCAAGAAAATGCTCGAGACCTGTCAAACACGATATATTAAGACAACGACAAGAACAATTAATTGTGTACTGTAGTACGAAATCTTACCAGAGAAAGACTCCGACTTCGAGTGATCCGTGTGCGGTCGTAAGCATCTCCAATAGATCGGAGTTCTTGTCCAACGCTTTCAGCTACTTCTGACGCCAACATTCCGTCTGAGCCTCGGCGTCCCAGGGCATGGCGGGGCCTCCCTGGAACTACATCCGGAAGAACACCTTTAACATTGCCACAAGAAACTACCGTTAATAGATTACATTGGAAACCCCAATGAAAACAGAAAAAGCATTCAGAGCAGAAGATGAAGAAACATGCTACAATATTTCTCTACCTCCACGTAATAAATTGCGATCGCAGTGCTTGCCTTGACCTTGACATAAAGGGTTTATTGCCTGAGCAGGTGATGAGGGTGTCATGAAGGAACCACGTGCAACAGGTGATTCTGAAGCCCCCAGAATTCCTTCAAAACATCATCACAATAAATCTACACACACGATCTATTTAACGAAGCCAACAGCGAGCGACACAACACACATGCTTTCTCACATCCACATTACATATTTCTGAAACAACCATTTATAAATGTAAACTTACCACTGTGGTCATCTAAGCCATCACCACTGCACGGATCGGGAAACACAAAAGACAACCTTTCGGTTGGAGTTTGAGTTCCAACGCTCCTAGAGGGACTGGAAGCTTGACCTTGTGAAGAACCCCCACTGCCACTTCCGCCTCCAATTATAGCAGCCCCGCTAACCATGTTCTGAGGAATTTCGACAGGCTCACTTCGAATAAGACGTCTTCCTGCAACCCCTCGTTCGACGACAATTCCTCCACCACCCGGCGACGACGGAGCGTCGTAGCGCATTTTTCTCACACTCTACAGTAAACCTCAACTCTAATGCCAAGATCACAATACGAATTAAATAATGCTACAAAACGAGGTGATAAGTCTCTCTCCTAATCGGTGACACGTCGAAAACGTATTTTGAAACAGAGTCTGACGAGAGTCACCGAACGTCTGCGTTGTCCATGGCACAATGAAACAGGGGAGCAGTGGTGGTGCATGTATCGAGTCGATAAGCCCAGTTCGATAACTTAAATGGAATTTTAATTTAATAATGGAACAACAATAATAACAGAGATGTGACCCGAAGTAACCTCAGAAGAGGAATGAGACATCTCCCTCCACTCGCACGGAGGCAACAGACTGGGGCAATCAACAACAACGTTTCACCACGGAGTAAACAAACAATACGTGAATACCTGGCTGCGTGTGTCATTCTGACTCAACTTCAATGTTTGACGTAGTGTTCCCTGTGACTTTGAGACTTGTGACGCAGTAAATCTGTCGGTTTTGATTTTCGAAGTTCACGTCGTACATGGAGAACACCTTCGTCATCATTTGCATTTTTTGTGTACGTGAGGTGAGGCGACTGATATGCTAATTAAGTTAAATAATAATTGACGAGATGGATGAAGAGTAAAAATTAATTTTATTTATGTTGTGTAGGCTATAAGCTATAATAAGGGAGTTCAGAGGTTGTAGAACCTTTGGTCACGTTGGCGTGTCTCCGATGGGGAACACTCATGAAGGAGAAGTTTAAAGCGACGAAGCAGTGATAAGGATTATTCAAAGTAACTGTGGTACAAGAAACTGTACTTAATCATCATGTCATCAGACGAGGAGCCGGATTACATGTCTGATGATTTCTTAGCTAAATGGTTCGAGAGTTCATTGTGTCTTATGTCGTGAATGGTTGAAGGAATTTGGTTTTGATAAGATGTGCTTGTTTGTTTCATTGATGTAGTGTTCCTGCTGAGGACGTTCGGCCAAGTCTTTTATACAAGCCGGGAGATAAGAGGAAACACGAGGTGGAGAGAAAGAAGAAAGAGTGCGATGAAGCCAATAAAGCTCGCTTTAAACCTGCTAGGGTTCAGGAGAAGGAGGCAAGAGATGCTGGATTAAAGAAAGAAATTGGAGCTGATAATAAAGGATTTCAGATGTTAGCTAAGATGGGATATAAGCCTGGAACTTCTATAGGAAAAACAAATGTGCATCTAGGAGGCAGTGATAAGGCATTAAAGGAACCAATAAGTATAGAAGTTAAAACTAATAGGCTTGGACTCGGCAAGAAAACTAAAGATCACGAGAACATGCAGAAGCTTATAGAACTTCGAGCTGAATTCCAGAAGTTAGCGGACCCTGACGAATTTCGTCAACGAATGTTAGCAGCTTCGAGTCAAAAGGACACAGAAAGAGATGTTAGAAAGGCGCAAAGTAGCTGCAGGACTCTTGATTTGCAAAATGTAAATCTTCAGCAGTTGCACGTTTCTACTTTTATATTTCTTTCATTGCCAATAAGTGTACAATACCTTGGGCTGTACAGCCAGACGAGCCTAAATGTATCAGAGCTGTTTATTTCATGTATTTGTTTGATTGTACATTTAGGGAATGGACGTACCACGTGAGTCATGGTTCTGGCCGGAACCTGAAAAAGTCAAGAAGCTCATTGATGATGATGACGCTGAAGAGAGCACTAAGAATTTGTCAGCTACTGTTGTCGATGAAAATGAATCATCAGAGGAAGAAGAATTGCCCCCGCAGGTTTGTCACTGACTATACGGCAATAGTTACTAATCACTGATCATCTTAAAATTATTTTCATAATGTTACAGGCCAGCGAACAATTGCAGACCCTCACCGAGTACCTGAGAGGAAAATATTTCTACTGCATATGGTGCGGCACAAGTTATGAATCAACTGAAGACCTTGACGCTTCGTGTCCAGGGAATACACGTGATGACCATTAGAATCATTAAATAAGGTGTAAACGTTGTGTAATAGTCCAGTTGCCAGTTTATATAATAATAAACATGTTTTTATCAATGGACATTTTTATTTGAAGTTAACACCGTTCGCGAACCGATTTTTTTAAGAATATGAAAATACATAGCAAACGCAGAGCATGTATCGTAGATCGTAGTAATAAAATCTAAATCATAATCGAAGAAAGGTTGGTGACATAAGACTTAGTTTAAAATGCAGTTACAGTGTAACATGCAATCGCTGCTGCAATATCTGACATAATTCACTTTTAGAACCACATGTAAAACTGATTGGTACGCATTCACGTAGGGCATGATAAAAAGGTGCGTAGTTGAGACTTCATTCATCCCACTTCTTGAACTCCATTCCATCTGGAGGGCTAACTTCTACACGTTTCTTGCCAACCTCCTCCCAATTAGTGCTTAAAACAGTTCCTCCAGACTCTTGCTGCAACAAAAATGAAAATGCACAACTTAGTCCAGCAGAGGTTACTTATGACTCATTGTCAGTTCAGGTTAAGCTCTTGTTAATAATACCATTGATTTCATCATAGCTTTCTTGGTGTTCTCATCGCCGGATTCAAATATTTTGGAAAACAAGCTATTAACATCCGCATCAGGGTCCTCCTTCTCCTGCTTCTCAAGCTCTTTCTCCACTTTGTCCCAGTCTTTTTTGTTTTTTGAGGATGAAGGATACAAAGGTTTGAATTCTGCTAACAGAAAACACAACTAACATAAAGTTTAAGACATAACTTCATATCATCATCATTAGTTGGTGCAATTAGCTAGAATCGGAGAAGAACGTCCAGGTAACTTTACATACAGTTGGTGCCGACTCTCTTTGAGCAAACAATTTAATTGTGAGTGAAAATGAGAGTTGGTTTGCGTCGACTGCATCATCATCGTAGCTGTAATTTTACCTGCGCTTCCTTTTGCAGCTTCTAATGCAGGCCACAGACCTCCTTCCGCCTTTCTGAGCCTAATCTCGATCTGAAATCATTAAAAAGGCATGAAACTATCGTGCAACTCAAATATGAAAATAACAGAACAATGAATTCATACCTTTGTACTCATGACTTTAAACGCACTAGCTTCTCCGTTGATGTTCCTGGCCAAACAAACTTCGTTATTGTAAGTTTCCCCATCCGATAAAGTAGCCTTAATCCTGAACTACAGCGAGGATAAAATACAAATAGATAAATCAACAACTACACTTGATAAATCACCGCAATATTGTACCAAAAATTCTTACGCTTTCTTTTGAGAACTCCAAGTTAACATTTTCAGCCTTCAGTCCCTTCAAGTAAAGGCTCACCACGACATCTGAGTCATTTTGATAATAATCCATGCGGACCTTCGGTTTTGCAGGGACCTGAACAGGCGATTCTTCTTGTGTGACTTCTCCATTACTCTTATTTACGTCAGATACTCCCTCCATTGATGCGCAAATTAAGTAGACGATAATGTCACAAATCGAATGACGTGCACGATATTTCGGAGCCCTTCACTCAGATTACCTGCATTGACGCCCGTCTAAAGCAAACTGACGCGTCAACTCCTCACTGCTGCTAAGGCCTCGAGACGAAAAAGAGAGAGAGAGGTTTATTGAACGAGCGTCTATTTTCAGTCGACTTTTCTGGATAATTTTCACACATGTTTGGCGGGTTGAATTCAAAAGAACGAGAACAAGCGCGCAGTTTAAATTCTTATTTTATTCTTAGGGGAAACGCCTAAGAAGAAGAGAAAAGAAAAATTTCTCTACGCACAAGATTTCGATTGTTCGGAAATCAGTTTTCTTGGGCCTGAAATATTTTGATTTTGTTTATATCTGACTCAGAATGTCGGGGAAAGATCGTATTCCCATATTTCCATCGAGAGGGTATGGATTTTTTAATTTTCAGAAGAAAATATTATGCAATGCAACTGGTATTAAGAGAAGTCATCTGTTTTGTTTCAGAGCGCAAACCCTGATGAAGGGTCGTCTAAAGGGAGCACAGACAGGCCACAGTTTGTTAAAGAAGAAGGCTGATGCTTTGCAGATGCGATTTAGGCTTATCCTTGGCAAGATCATTGAGGTAATCATGCGGAAATCAAACCTTGAGTCTATCAATACTATATTCTTTCCTTTCGTGTTTC
Source organism: Isotomurus palustris (assembly GCA_034696625.1). Classification (NCBI taxonomy): domain Eukaryota; kingdom Metazoa; phylum Arthropoda; class Collembola; order Entomobryomorpha; family Isotomidae; genus Isotomurus; species Isotomurus palustris. The sequence goes on along the minus strand of JAQGAD010000158.1, from coordinate 52,228 downwards.
ATCTTTCATTTATTCAAGTGGACCAGTACTAATGTGCTTGTTGATATGTTCGTGTAGACAAAAACATTAATGGGGGAAGTTATGAAGGAGGCAGCTTTCTCCCTGGCCGAGGCCAAGTTTGCTTCAGGAGATTTCAATCAACAGATTCTGCAGAATGTCAATAAAGCTCAGATCAAGGTTGGTTTTGTAACAATTTGAGTTGCTTGGAATATTGTATCCGAAAGAATTCGAAACATTGCTACAAATAATTTTTTAATTCAGGTCCGCACTAAGAAGGACAACGTAGCAGGAGTCAGTCTTCCGGTTTTCGAGTCATACCAAGAGGGAGGAGATTCGTATGAACTTACAGGACTTGCTCGAGGGGGTCAGCAGCTAGCTAAGCTGAAGAAAAATTATCAAAAGGCTATTGGTGTCTTGGTAGATCTAGCTTCATTGCAGACATCGTTCGTTACTCTGGATGAAGCCATCAAAATCACTAATCGTCGTGTAAACGCTATTGAGCATGGTAATTTCTTAACTAAAACCCTTGTTTGTGATTTTTGATCCTATTTTACACATTCTCAATCTGACAAAACTAACCGCAAATATTTCTTTAGTGATCATTCCAAGAATCGAGCGAACTCTGGCCTACATCGTATCTGAATTGGACGAACTCGAGCGAGAAGAATTTTATCGGCTGAAGAAGATTCAAGACAAGAAAAAGGTCATTCGAGCTGCTGCTGATAAGGTAGCTGCAGAGAAAAAGAGATTAGGAATTGAAGCCGAACTGGCAGCTGGAAACATCTTTGATGATCACCATGATGAAGATCTTCTTTTCTAGGTAGCCAATACACTCTCAATTCTTATAAAATTGTGGATTGAGTTGTAAGCTCAGCGAGTCTTATATTATTCATGATAATCCGTATAATATCATGGTACCAAATACTTCATTAGATCTATGATATGCAGAAAGAATCTTCACGAAAGTAAGATGTGATTTTGGACAATGTTTATTGATACTTGTTGTTTGATCTGGTCGTCCTTTAGTTAAATAGTTCTACAAAGCACATGGTTGTCTCATTTGTCATTATCAACTAATAAAAAGATAGCAGTTCTGGCGAACCTAGACGAGTATAAAAGAAAATTGTATATTAATCGTAATCTTATAGTCTAGAGTTGTAGAAATCTTTAGTGTGTTTAGTACTTGAATAATGGTACATTCCACGCTCGTATGAATAAATTAATCAGTTAAAAAACTATAATTAAAAATCTTACAATGCGTCAATCAATCAGACAGAATTCGGATGTTGTACATCTTGCCTCAGATTGATTCAATCTATCTAAAGAATCTAAATCTCAACGTCAAAACTACTAAAAACTAGTACAATCGGCATGATTAGGGTAAGGGAATTGCATTTTGCATTGGAACATTGAAAACATGAGTTGTTGGAATAGTTTTTATTGTTGAAAAACCAAACCCTCATCACTGGCATCTTGCATTAATCTAGAGCGTCCTGAAGGAGAAACCCATCGAGTCAGGCAAACTCGTCTTTGCACTTGGCCGCCCATTACGAACTTCGGCATAGCGGACACTGGTTGGGTACAGTTCAATTGTCCATTGGAATTTGATGGGTACACATTCACTTCACGCTCACTCCCCAAATAAATCAAAACATTTCAGTCATTTGTCACAACTTTTTTATGTGACGTGGATCGTGGATGTGGTGCGTTTAACAGCTTTTAAGGGTTTAGTCAATAGCATTTAGTGTCGTGGAGAGATGAGTCATCATTCGCGAGGGCGAAGTGCTGCAGCGCAGTTTTTCGACGGAGGGGGTGGCTACGAGGAGGAGGAGGACTATTCAAGTCAGCGCTCTGGAGGAGGCGGCGGCATCGGTGGAGGTCGGAGGCCCAGTTCATCAGGCGGTGGGAGTCTCAGTCAGCAGTCGTCTGGAGGAGGAAGCGGCGCCGGTGGACGCTCCAGGATGGATTCTTCGTCGGCGTCGTTTGAAGCCAATGATTACCAGGATGAGGCTGAGGTTTGCTTTGTCACTTTCTACAGTAACCTTTTGAATGTTGTTAGTAAGGGTATTGTAGTAGTAATTTGGGAATTTGCGAACTTTTCAGGTGGCAGAGCTGCTGACAAAGGCCACAGTCACTTCTAGTGAGAAAACAAAACTAGAGAATCTCAAGCGCGTCAAGGAAATTATCATCAACAAGCAACCTGCACTGCTGGATAATTTTTTGAATGAAATGCTAGACTTTCAGACGGATAACAACGCTGATGTGCGGTGTTATATTTTGGAGTTTATTGATGAAGCATGGTTTGTGTTTATTAGTTAGCATTATGAGTTTTAAGATGTTGATGTATAATAATAATTCGACTGTTGTCTTATTGCAAAATGTATGCAGTAAGCAAGATCCTGAGACGATTCCGAAAGTTCTGCACAACATGATTTTGATGCTTCAGGATAAGTCAGTGACGGTTCAAAAGAAGGCAATCCAAGTGATCGCCAAAGTATACAAATACACTTTGATGTGGCTGTGTAAAGCTAAAAGTGTTACAGAAGAGATGGAAGCTGCTTGGATGTCAGTCAATGACTTGAAAAAGCTTATCTTGAAAATGATTGATAGTGATTTAGATGGGTAAGATAGAGAAGAGACATATGAGGATGTTAAGCATTGGTAGTTATCATATTGTCAATTTGATTTCTGTAGCATCCGAACGCATACTGTGAAATTCATAGAGACCGTAATACTGCTTCAAACACCGTCGGAACACGATAGTGTGAAACGGTCAAATGACTTTTGTTTAGATGACGTTCCAATTACTGTTAAAGTCGCTAGACCCAGAAAATTGGAAGAGGATGCAAGGTGGGGAAAATGATCATTTGGTTGATGAGTCGAAAGAAGTCAACATAAAATGAGTTGGTTTATTCCAGGATTTTATTCGAAGAATTATTGAAGTTCCACGGATCCCGGCATGCAACTAGCGTCAATCTAATGACTTGTATGGGCTCGATTGTCATCATTGCCAAATTAAGACCTTCGTTTATGGGAAGAGTAGTTTCAGCAATTGAAAAATTAAATGGTATTTCAAACAAAACAATACTATTAATCTAAAATTACCACTTAAATTTTCAGACTACTCTAATAATTTTGTTTTTTTCAATCAGCGATTCTTCCTCCTACTCTTGAGCGATCTCAGGTGACTTCAGTTAGAAAGTATATGAAAGTTCAACTAATTGGACTTTTGAGACATCCTCGAGCTGTTGACTTTTATGACAATATCACAACTCTGCTTACTGACTTAGGAGCTACTAATAGTGAGGTTGGTTAATGATAGTTAATCAATCAAAACAAGAAATTACAAATAAAAATGAATCTCTTTATCTTGTAAACTTGTAACAGTTATACAAAGCTATTCCTAACTGGGAAGAGATAAGATCTGAGCGTCGAAAACGCCAGAGAGCAGCTGAAAGAGATCATTCATCCAGAAAAAAACCAAGACTTGCTACTATTGACCAGAAAGTATCTGAGCCAGTTGCAGCTTCAGTATCAGCTGTTTTAGAAGATTATGATGACGATGAAGACATGGAAAAAGGAGAAGAGGATTCGAAAATAGAAGATACGCTGAACGATTGCGAGAAAAGTATCATAGAGAATCTGACTCCTCAGAAGGCTGCTGAAATCGTGTTTGCTTCGATGGTAAGCTGTGGTCTCTATATTTTAGATGTACGTATAATATTGTGAGTTGTTGTAATTGATTTACTTTTGGATTCTGAAGGACCGGTTACCTGATACAATGCCGGCTCATTTCACAGCTTCGTTCACTCCTATAGCAATGGCTGGTACTGACAGCCAGATCCGTCATGTTGCGAGACTTTTAGCAGCCCAAATTACTGCATTTCAGCTTGGACCTGAGGCTGCCCTTAGGGTTGGAGCTACAGTAAGTTTATTTATTAATTGCTCGAATGGCTGATTCAGTGAGAATGCCTCATTTTCATCTTATGCTTTCAAGTTGGAATCCAAGCTTGAGGACAGCGAACCAACCAAAATTCCAACCTTAGTGTCAGGGTCTACTGAGGGAAATAAAGAGAACAAGCTAAACTTGCTTGCTCCTGCTGTCTCAATTCCAACATTGGGACCGAGGAAGAAAATAGTGAAGTCACTGAAATTAAGCGAAATAACTAAGGCTTTGTCACCTGAAGAAGCTCAAAAGCAAATGATGGGGGCTGTTCGAAGAATTCTTAACTCTGGAGAAAAGCTAGATGAAGTGAAGACACGACTTATTAGCTCCATTGCTGTGAATTCTTCATTCGATGTTCGCTTCTGTAAGTGTATACAAAAAGGGTGCATAGTTTTTATTGCAAGAGTACATGGTACTAGGAAATTAAAATGTTATAGCACATTTTTGATTACATTTTCATATAATTTTCAGTTATAATGACGCATATTCAGTCCGACATTAGAACGAGATTAGAACTTGGACTTAATTGGATCTTCGCTGAATATTGTTTGTGTCAAGAGTTCATACCAAGTGGTTCATCATCCAACCGAAATGAGAAGCAGAGCGATAGATACGAGTGGACTTTTTTCAACTTGATGAAGGGCATTTTAGATTCCAACGCTGAATCGGAAAAATCATTGTAAAGCATTAAGTGTTAATATAGACTTGAATTTAGTAATCCGCTTTACATTGTTGGGTAATTTCGTTTCAGGTTAGCCAGAAAATTGTACATGGAACCACCAAAAATACCTGGCAAAGGTCTTGATCTTTTGAAGGTTTTATGTGGTCAAGCATTGCACGCTGAGAATGGGATGGCGCTTCTAATGGATTTGGCTATGAAACGGCCAAAAAAGCTTCACTATCTCTCAGTTTTGTTGGAATTTTGCTCTCATGCTATTGATGAGGTAGGTTTTATTAAATTCAAATAAAATTCTGTCTACTAATGCAGTACTATTAATATCAATACTGATGTTGGCTTCTTTAATTTCTAGGTTCGAAATCAGGCCGTCACTAGTGTCTTGAAACTTTACGACAAGATTGACAATATGAAAGGTCTTACCGAAGATAAAGCAGTTCACACATATATGTCTTCTTTGCGACTGCCAAATCCTCCGGAGATCCTTTTCACCGAAAATCTTGGGCGCAAAGAAGTTCAAAAAGAGTGGACGGACGACTTAGTTAAAGCCTCCCTTACTTTGTACCTGCAGTTACTTTCTATCAAGAACTCGTTAATTCATGAGTAAGTTACAAACTACAAGTACATGCAAATGTCAGGATGTGCAAGATAGTTTGAGCTTCACTTCCTTGTTGTATCGTTGTGTGTGTGTTGTTAGTGTGATGTACCTAAACTGTTGCCAATTAATCTGTTTATTGTGCGTAGACTTGCCAAAGTATATGTGGATACCACACCAGATGTGAAACGAAGCATTCTTAGGAACATCGAACTACCCGTAAGAAAAATGGGTATCGATCCACCAGAGTTAATGAAATTGTTGGACAGCTTCCCCAAAGGCGCCGAGACGTTGATCACTAGGATAATTCACATTTTGACGGATAAAAGTATGAAACTGGCTCAGTCATCAGTGTGTCAGTGTAGTTCAATGATTAACTGCAGGATGTTCTATGTTTTCAGCTCTTCCAAGTGCAGAATTAGTCTCCAGAGTAAGGAATTTGTATGCGAAACGTGTATCTGATGTGAGGTTCTTAATTCCTGTTCTAAATGGCCTGGCTAAAAGTGAAATAATTGGAGCCCTTCCAAAATTGATTAAGTTAAATCCAAATGTTGTGAAAGAGGTAAGTACGCAAATAATTTAATTGTGATTGTTTAATTAGTGTATTACATAGTTTGAAGTGACTATTACACTTGGTTTCCGAAATAGGTATTCAACAGGTTGTTGGGAATTCATGCAGATGCTAAAACTCAACATGTGAGTCCAATTACACCAGTTGATCTGATGGTGGCTTTACACAACATCGAACCATCGAAGTGCGACGTAAAAACTGTCATAAAGGGTATTGGTCGTATTAATTATAAGTTATTATTCGTGTATGAAGTTGTCACAAAACAATTTTCATAATATTCAGCAAGCTAATGTAAACATTTCTGACACTTCTAGCTACTTCACTGTGCTTCAACGAAGCAGATGTATTCACAGCGGAGGTTTTAGCGGTGGTGATAAATCAACTGTTGGAACAGTCCCCTTTACCAACTCTTCTTATGAGAACTGTGATACAAACCCTAGCACTGCACGCGAAATTGTCTGGATTTATTATGAATACTTTAGGTCGACTAGTTAATAAACAAGTGAGAGTTCAAGTATTTCTGTAGTATTAAGAGTATTAACCTCGACTGGCTGAGGTGGCTTAACTGACTTTATTTTGTCTCTTAAAGGTTTGGACGCAGCCAAAAGTATGGGAAGGTTTTGTCAAATGTTGCCAACGGACGATTCCCAAGAGCATTCCTATTCTGCTAACACTTCCTCCCCCTCAGCTAAAACAGGCTTTAGACGAAGCTCCTGACCTTCGTAGCCCACTTGCAGGACACCTGATGTCATTCTCTCAGCAGCAGGTATGTTTAAAAGCTCGACGCTGTGGAAAATATTTCATCTCCCAAACACCATGGATCACAAGTACCAGGGTGTTTTTTATACTGTCAAACAAATATTAAAGTTCAAGCTATTCTTTAAAACTGTTACAGAGGTCGTGCCTTCCACCCACACTCTTGAGTATAGTTCTCGGAGAAAGGGCCGTGAAAAACGAGTACAACGAGGGTTATGATGATTATCACGGCGACGTGGTTGCTGTAGGTCGAGTTGAAGGAACGGGCAGCAGTCATCACTCAATGAAAAACGAGCCGGTAATAAACTGTTTTATAGACTTTCGTTTTGTGTGAGAGAAAATATCAATAACTAATTTACTTCTCAGAGATCTCCTGGACGAGAAGGTGACGAGTTGTCCATCGAGATAAAAGATGAGCCATCTGATTACAATAGGGATAGGGATGACTGATTGAAGAATTGAAGAATAATCAAAATCGCACTTGAAAGTTCCGTTATAATTTAATAGCGCCGATAGAAACTCAAAACCTGTTTTGTACTGTATTCTGTGTTTACTGTGTTTATTTGTAATTTGTATACTGGATTTAGTATAATTTATTGATGATACAATATGCAAGTAGGATAACAAGATGCTTGTTTAATGTAATTATTATAATTACGAGTCCGTGAAAGCTGAATTGTAGTAATCCATAGTTGATGTGACGGTTACATTTGATAATTTTGACATTTATAAATTGAAGAAGACAATATTTAATGATCATAGATCTCTCTTTTTCTTAATGTCTAATTATTCTATATATACATACATAAACATATTCTCGGCTAACATCGATTATTTGTAGACCTTTTGTTTGAGAGCTGTAATTGAGGATGACGCTCCAAGAATTATATGATATCTCTCTTTCATATAATCTAAATATCACATTTGGTCTCTTGTGTATTAAATCAACTAAAGAGATTTACTCACCGATAAAGTAATTGAGGGTAACAACTTAACATAGCTGCATTTGTAAAATAATGGATGCAAATGACTCTCGAAAATAAATTAGACAAATCTTGATTGTTTCAATATTCCTTAGATGTAATCAACTTGTAAGGCATTGGATTCAGATATGACTCAAGGATAGGAAAGTTTATACGTTTTGTCAGTTTAGATTCAGCCAGCCGTTTCGAAGATTTGACGTAGAATGAAAAGGGAAAAGCCAGAATCGTGTACAACATGACTGAAGGTGATTGCTAAGTGAAAGTTGACGTAAGAGTGACAGAAATTACGAACATTAAATTACTGACTTACAATATGTATAGCATGATTTGATTGTACGAGGCACTCTCAAGACTCTAAATATTCTAAAGTACGTACGTATTTAAACTTTTCAACAGTGGTACTAATTATAAACTTCTACCATATGATAATAATTCAGATTCTGCAGCGACTCATTTATTAAGTACTCGATTTCACAGCACGATTTTCACGATGTGTTGATGATGATAGTGACGATATTTCCTGGGGGTAAGAAGTTAAACAAGGTTTAACAAATTGTAATGGCACTTAGGCTAGCTGCTGTTTTCGCGTTTATGAGGCACAACTCTGGGGTACAACTGAAAAATCACAGAAAAATCGATGGATAAGAATGTACTCACTTAAAAAAGGTCGTTATATTTGAGTAATTCGCTTAACGAAACTTACCCCAAGGAGGTTGCGTGGAACATAGCCCTGTCGATCGTCCGAGAAAGCTGCCCACCACCACTCCCTTTCGTATTCATCCCCCTTTCGCAGAATGACAAGTCGCTCACCATCTCTAAAGCTAAGTTCATCAGGATTCTGGGCGTCATAGTCAAATACAGCGTAAACTACTCCACTATTCATGATTCCCAATTTCTCTTGAATGCCTACAAAATAAAAAAAGTTGAACATCAGCAGTTCTCTCAAAGATATTTTCGACATGTATTTCACTTACTGTAAAGGTACTCTGAGCACGGCCCGAACCCGTCCTCATCCTCTTCGCACTTTTCTGCGGCAGTTTCGTGGTCACTTAATGTGGTGGCAAAAATACATGCCCCATGGTCAACGAGGAACTTCACCATCCCTACATTGTTACATGACGCTGCACAATGCAATGGCGTCCTGAAACATTAATAATTTGTGTGTTTAAATAAAGATTTCTTCCACTTAATTACCTAGCCACTAATTAATATTACGGCATAAGAACATAATTGCTTACCATCCATCACTATCCTGTGCATTAACATCACAGCCAAACTCGACCAGAAACCTGACAACTTCCGCATGCCCAGCACAAATGGCATTGTGAAGTGCAGTAATGCCTTCATCATTGGCAGCCGAGACGTTGCCCACTTCACCAGCCGTCTTCATCACAAGATCGAGTTCACCCTCAAGGGAAGCGTCGAGGAGTAAAGCAAGTGGGTCAAAACTAACTCTCCTACCCAAAGGAATGTGCTCCTAAAATCCAATTAAAACAGACGGAATGAGAATTTTGATTACACGGGCACACAATTACTCCCAGAAATATTGCTTACTAACCCGATTGTTGTGACATTTGAAATTACTCTTCTTCACTCGACGCAGAACTCCAGGGACAGATGACGAGGAGGTGGCAGTTCCAATTCCGGAGCTGCTGTTGGTTGTACTGTCTGCAGAGGAACTTGTTTCATCCCTTTCGGGAGGGGACAGATCGTTTCCACTGGGGGGAGGTGTCCACCCACTTTCGTCTGACGTTCGGACTCCCTCATCCCGTCTAACTTGATGGTCTTCAATTACCGGATTCCCTTCTGGAAAGGAAGCAGACGAAGATTACACAAAATGTTACACTTTAAATTAACAGACGGATAACCTCCACCTGGCTAATTCTCTCTACGATTGACTTACCATAGACGTCGTGAGGAGACAATTGATCCTGTTGGGAGTGGTCCGCATGTGTCTGCTGCTTAGGACTTCCGGGACCCAGATGGATGTTCATGAGACTGACATGTCGATTGTCCACTGCTTGTGCCTGTCCTTTGCCATTGCTCTGTTCATTCTTCTAGACAACCCAATTAAGCGACTTACAGACTTCTGCATTCCCTTTCGCAACACCAAATAACCGCTTCACCCGTAAACTGACTTACCATTTCACCAGAACTGAGAGAGAAATCTGGCATCTGCCCATTCGAATTATTGTTCCCATGCTGTTCTCCTTTATTGTTATTTTGCGAGAAGAAATTGACATGAAGGTTTGGAGGTGTAGGAAACAAGTCAGGGAGAGTGTACTCCTCAATGCCGAACTTCGAGAGCTGTTTGTTATTCTTGGACGGAATTGGAGAAGCGTCTGGAGCGTCTGTGTCTAAGATCATCGGACTTTCCCCTCCACCATTGTTAGAATTCCCATTGAAATTAACTTTCTGTTGAGTGTCAATACTTTGTCCAGTATTTTGTTGATCTGGGATCAAGTCTGATGGCGGAGGATCACTTTCCGGAAACAGGAATGCTGGAGGCATCTCTATCCTCCGGTTTATTGAGACTCGCACCTACACAAAATCCAAATGCGATTTGCTACAACTGCTTACACAAACTCCTTACAATTCACCAACGCAAACATAAGATCGAGGAGCAGGTCTCCTCCACTTACAGCAGCTGAGTTTCCATTTTGTTCAGATTTGTCTGATCCCTTTGCACCCTGAGGAGGTCTTTCTGGAGGAGCCATTCCATCAGAGGAAGTAGACGACGATGACATCCTGCACAGACAATTTAATCTCAGATTAAATTCAAGCTTTCGCCTAAAACTATCTAACTGCTACTTTATGTACTCTCCGTCTCTACCTACCTTTGACCATACGAGAATCCATCCTGCTGGGCTTGTCGCGGAGGTGGGGTCGGTTTAGCTGCAGGTTTCGGTGGTAAAGCTGGCTTAGCTGCTTGACGTCCTCCGAACAGGTCACCACCACCACCCCCATTGGTTCCAATAGAAGAGTTAGACGTAACGTCACTAGATTTGTCGTTCTGCAAGGAGAAAGCAATCCGGGGTAAGGTGAGAAAACTGTTAACATTCCTCCTCCCTTCGTAAGACTTTCTCTCAATCCGATTAGTCCCTCACTCTCCAGCTTTCTCCATTTACACCCGCTAAGCCTTTCTTCCTTTATAACTCTCGTCGTCGTCGTCGTTATTATTGCATTCGAAACCAATCAATTCCGAATTACTTACTACTGTGCTACTATATACTGACAATTCCAACTTGGACTTTGAACTGGCTGGCTATCATCAATAACCTTCGTGATATCGACCCTTGTCTTTCAGTGTGTCTCAAATGTTTGCTTTTAATCAATCAGACTTTCCCCGACATTACCACCCACCCTACCAGTAGGATTAGTTAGACACATTTCCTTCATTTACTGACTTCTTCTTCTTCTTCTACTACTACTACTAGACTGCGGTAGAGTGGATTCCGGAAATAAATCCTTTCATCAATCTTCCCTGGATTTTTTTATTTACCTGAGACTCGGTGTTGGGACTTGATGCAGGTCCTCCAGTGGGGAGAAAGTTCGAAGGTCGTACGATTGGTAATGAAGGTGAGGGTTTTTGCTGTTGGGATTGACTTAGAAAATGGTGTAATTGTTGGCTATTCCTTTGATTGTTGTAAGACTGGACGTTATTGTAGGCCTGTTGTTGCTGCTGCTGATGATGAAGCTGTCTTTGCTGCTGTTGGTTGTTTAAATGATGATGATCCTGAATGATGTGCATTTGCTGCAAGCTTTTCTCAAATTGCTCTTGGTCTTGCTTATTTGCGAATGGTGCGAATAACTTAGCATTGTACGGAAGGGTTTGGTACTTCGGATCATTTTTTGTGATGGGCAGCGCTGGCTCGAAGTCTTCTTCTTCTACGTTTTCCTGCACAAACAAAACAGACATTCGTTGAGTACCCTAAGTCATTAATCTTTTACATTTTTCCAGACCAAGAATTTATTGCATGGCTTTAAAGGGCCCTTCATGTCTTTTTTATTGGGCAATTCAACCCTCAGAACAACTTGTTTTCAGGACCAATTTAATTGACTTGGAATGGCTTTCTCTTCTCAACCGTCGGTTTTTTCGACGGAGTAGTATAAAGAAAGCTCGGTAGTAACTTTGAATTTCCTGTGTCTGCTAGAAATACTTAGATGGTTAGAAGCCACTAAGAAGCAGCTGACCAGACAGAAGGAAAGAAAAGGTGCAAAAAACTTTAGCGAAGTAGGCATATTGACAATCGGCATTGATCAGTTGCTTTCGGACTTTCATCCATCTTTCCCCTTTCTCCAGTTCCCTTTAAACTTGCGCAACACCTTTCAAATAATTTAAACCTGAACATATTCCCTACGACTCTCAACTAATTTTCTCATTATCATTATTCTTTTGTTACGAATCACTCATTCTTATTCGATTCATAATGCAACAGTCACACTACTCCATTCACCAAATGCTTAAATCATTCTTATGCCGAATAATTTGAAAGTTTAGATAGATTATATACCTAAGCCAAAGAATAGAAAAACAGTGAATGAGACGACGTAAGGAGTCTTGATTATGTTTTCCCTCATGTGAGAACTGAAGACTGACTGAGGTCAGAGGAAAAGGTGAGACAATTTTCGCAACCACACAACTCCTCGTAATCTCATTTTCGTTCCATCTTTCATGAAAAAACAATTGAAGAAGAAAGAGTTCTAGCAATGATAATGGGTTGAGGAGATTATCCCTTCCCATGAAACAATACACGGTGATCGGTAAAGCTGCCTCTCATTTTGTTTTTCTTTGCGAGGATATCAGTGAAAGCATAAAAGTAAAACAAGAAATACAGGAAACGAGTATTTTTCACACAGAAGCCATAAAAACCTCTTGTCTCGGATAGTTTTTGGGGAAAGAGATGATTTCAGGGAAAGCAAAGGATAAGGGAAAAGGAAAAGAGATTAGGATGAGAAAAGGTGCAACTCGAACATCGTATGAGAAAGGGTTCTCTATGAGTTAGCGTTCCTTTCTTCTATCTCCCTAAAAATAGTTGTGTTGTAGTAGAATCGTTACAGTAGCTAGAAATCCTACTAACGTACATACATACATATGTACTGTGTGTGTGTGGGCGCTTATTCTCTGACAAAATAAAAATCAACGGGAAGGAAGAGACTTTTAATTGGATTAGCGTGTCTTTAAAGCTCCTTAAAGAATCCTTTGTTCACTCTTCGGACAAAAATGAGCTTTGCACTTTAAGCTTCGTACTTTCGCGTGTCCTTCCTCGATTTAACACATGCCTGGCTTCACACACTTCACACAGGGCAAAGTTGATTCCTCCTTAGAAAAGCAAACATTAAGGGGCCTACGGAGCAAGCCAGCGTAGTGCTACGAAGAGAGGGATGTACGATCTACGATGACGGGGAGAAAGTGAGATGAGAGAAAGTGTCCATGAAACTTTCAATATTTCAAACCCTCACGGAAGCAAAATAAAGAGGGCAACACAAAGAGCAGTAAAGAGTCATATTTCATGTGTCAAGGAGGAAGAAGAGCAATGACAAACAACACAAACACTTATTGAGTTTTTCTTTGTACGTTTCTTTCTCCAGAAGGGAACAAGCGATCTTCTTCGAATATCTTTTTTTGTAATAATATCTGAGTTGTTGATTCGATGTAAGTGTACAGTGTAAATTTACTTTCACTTTCACAGATAAATCGAATTCAAATGATTTGCTTTGACAGCGTTTAATCTTCCATTTTAGCGAGAAGCATAACAAAAGGTGTGTTGCTTGAAAGATTATGTTTCTTCGCAATTATACAGTATGATACACAGATCTGCAGACGATACCGGAAAGAAGATAAGGAGATGTAGGTTGGGGTAAAGAAAGACTAGAAGGATTTACAACTTGAAACCAAGATTTCCGGATTGTAAAATTTACCTGATGTTTTAAAGACGCAGCGAGTTGACTGTTGAGAAGGCGCTTGCGATGAAGTCTCTCCTGAAGCTCTGCAATTCTTCTGTCGACCCTCATTGCTTCGTCCTGGCGTTGTGTGATGACTTGCTTCTGATTAACAACTCGGTTGGACTGCGATTCCCTCAGTTTGTGACGATACTGCAAAAGAAACAAATAAAAACATTATTAACGGGGAATAAAACACATTTTATCATACATTCTAATTAAATTTGCTCTGTAAGTTTTAATTAAAACCCAGAGAAAGGAATTCAATACTTTAATTTCAATTCATTCATCTCATGATCTCCACATTCTCCACTATTTCGATAAACTTAAAACAAAAATCGCGTCAGTCCTCTGTGTATGGTTGCAATTCACGTTTGAATTCTCTCTAATGCTCATTCACATCGTAGCTTTTGTCCGGAGGAAAAAAAACAAAGTACGCTGATTAACAACAACGTGCAAATCTATTCTACCTAAAAAGCTCATGAGCATCCAGACATTTCCGATTCCAACTGCCTGTGATTAGTCCAACCTGGAAGTCATCCAGGTTGTTAGAGCTGGATCTCTTCTAATAATACAAACCTGGTTGAATAAAATGTACTGGAGAGGTAGGCATTATACAAGAATTACTGCCATTCATTCTATTATTCTGGACGAAAAACGATTTTGTCTCATCATCAATGCTCAGACTCCCAGTGTGCCTAACGAGTAAATAATTAGACTGGAAGTAATCTACTCTGTGTGGGTAGTTGGAGGCAGTGATTGTATACACCCAACTATATTCCCGAGTACAAATACTTCGAAAGCTATTCAAGAAATGATTAACACAGTGTGATTTCTCAGTGAGGATCTACTCATTGGTGCTGCCAAAGGTTAGCGTGTGCTTTAATTAAGGATGCTTTAAAAACACCCAATTTTGTGGACCGAACAAACCTTTCACTCGGTAACCTGAGACAGTGACATGGACATGGAAATCCGAGACGCTAATTGCTATCGATTGTATGATATATCTAGTATTGTGCGTATATTTTTGTTTATTTAGAAAGGGCCGTGAACAAGAAATTCCAATTAAAGTTGGTAGAGCAGATAGCACTTTTCTCTTGGAGTATTGAGTGTACAAAGTACAAATGAATGTACAGAATTCGCAAGTGGTGAAGGCCCAATGGATTGCATGTCACTTGTCGAGAATATATATTGACTTTCGATAAGATCGATTTGACTTAAATTGCGAGGCTGGAATAAAGAGAGACAGGTTTGCATATGGATCGACGTTGCTTCTGGTGTTCCAGAATTGGAATTCCTTTTAGTGTGACATGACAAGGGGTTGGAATTTCCGTGAATGTAAGTGTACAGTGACACTATAGAGTGTATTGTTAGTAAGGCGCTTTCCTACTTCCAACAGGCTTACAGCTGAAGACAGAACTCTGAGGGAGGAACTTTTCCAAAGTAGGTTGGAATTTCACTGGAACTTCCACTACCACCACCACGACTTCCACCACTGGAATATTTTTGAATATTTACGTACCGTTCTTTTTATTACAAAGACAAGCTTTATACTTCAGTTAGACAGCCTTTGGAACAACGATGAGAGAAGGGCTCTGATGTGAACACACAAAGTGTTTTGTTCTGAGTAAAACAAGTGCAAAATGTTTTAATTTAAAGGACGAAAATGAAAACTCTTTTATGTTGGTTTCTCGGAATTCCTTTAATGAATTCGTATTTTGTAAAAAGGAGTTTCATGTAAAACTCGAAGCTTCATAGGAATCTCTATGAAACTCGGTTGAAATGGCTTGTCGTGGAAGACTGACTTGGTAGGTCTAGTCTTACTTGTGCATCCCGAAGAAGAAGAAGTAGAAGGGTCACGCTTCTCGAACACTCATCTTCATAACTCTTATTGTTGCTGTGTAGTAGAGAATATCAGTATCAGCACACTTATTTGTGTGAAGAGTGCGTGTGCTAAAAGGATAAGTCTTCATGAAGAGCAGATTATCCTCTACCAAACTACCAACTACCACACATGATGACGAGGGAGGATGTTGCTCTGCTCGCTGTTATGTTAGTGTGTCATTTAAATCAGACCATGAGATTATCAATCGTAGCACCGCAGGAGGCTCCTCATCTCCACACATAACTTTTGATCATTTGCCTTGTTATTATTTCTGAAGTGACGGACAGGTGAAATAGCGATGAATGGGTATGAGAGATTAGAGATGCTACTATGCTACCCACCTCGTGCAGATCAACGATATATACAGACTTATGATTTGTACTGATAATGTGTGGGTGTAAATGTTCAGATCTTATTTATTATAGTGTCTTGGCCTACTGTCTCAAAGAGTGCGATTATGATAAGGATAACTAATCCTTACCTGAGTGGCTTTTCAGGACAAACAATAAAACCCATGCTGGTGCCTGCACTGCAGTTTTCCATGCTCCACATATCATTCATCCTTCTACTTTTGATTTTAATTAATTAGGCAATTACTTAAACCTCGTGCTTTAATTAAGCCATTCCAAACCATAGACCTTAAATAACACGAGAGTATACTTCATGAAGAATGGAACGTGTCACTAACAAGAAGACAAAGTGATTTTAGTCATAACTGCCTCCAGGATTTATTTTGTGGTAGATGGAAAGGATTTGTGAGCGGAAGACGGAAGGGTGGAGTCCATGAAGACTTTTCGTCATTTCAATCCGTCGTTGCCTACATTCTACACATTATTACACACATATTTGTGGCGTGTTTCCCATGAAAGTAACTTTGTAAATAAGCAAGGAATGATTTGTGTGTGCTTTTACACACATTTTTATCCATAAAAGCATCAAAAGTCTCTGTAATCCCTTCTAACTTCATCTCTCGTGTACAAATAAATTACTTTTTCTCCGTGGACTACGTGTGATGATGTAGTGGAGATGTCATTAAAACGCGTTCTCACTAATTCTACGTCACTAATCCCTCCAAAGATGTATTTTTCATTGCAGAACTTCCATAACGGAGAGACATTAACACATACTGACTGGCACACATGGATCCATAAGTTCGACTTGAGCAGTGTGGATAAGAATTTTTTTGTTATTAACTCTGTGAAAGATTCCATTGAGATGTATCATCCTTAAATTTATATTATAGGCACTGGCCACTGGTTAGTATAATAACGTAGAAGACTTATGGACTCACCAGTAATTCCCGTCTCAATTTCTCCAACTCAAGGGCTGCAGGACTTGGTTGCTGGTCCTTATTGTTGGTCCCAGTTCTTCGAACATCTTCCAGCTGCTGCGTCAACTCATCCACTTTGGCCACCGCCAAAGATAACTCCTTTTCTTTTTCATTAAACGCTGAACGAAGCGACTCGAGATCTGCGCCTGCAAAGGAAAGTCGGTTTATGTAAGTACACAATTACAAATTAACTCCGTCTCATCACAAAGATAAAGCTTTTGATGTCTTCATAATGAACTCAACTGCCTATATACATTATTCTTGTTGGCCGGCTTATCTGCTTCCAATTATCACTCTCTTTCACTCCAACTGACTCTCTGGTCATGTCATCTCCACTGCCACGAAAACAGAGTAGTGGTGGTGGTAGCAGTAGTAGTAAAGTAGAATCACTTCTATTAGTGCGCTATCATTCTATGAACATCTCTAGCTCTGACGATGATTTCCTTTTCCTCTTCCCAAACTGCAAAGCTTCACCAGTAATTAAATTAACCCTTTTGTTCTGTTTGATCTTTCTCAATGATAATAATTATTATTGTGAGCGTAGTGGCTCACAATACTGTCATCGTCAGACACCCAACCTAATTAAGCCCGTATCTCGAGACTTGAGATAGAAAAGTCGTCCTGTAGCTTCGCTCGACAGAATTGCTGGGAGCCCCTGATACCAGTGAAAGTATGATGTTTTGCAATTTTGATTACTTCTTTGGAATCATGTTCCTTCTTACGACAACATTTGATTGTATCTCAGAAAATATGAAAACTTAGGAGAGGTTCGGATTTGTCCTAATTATGTAACAGGATAACGGAAAGAGAACTTCCTTCGTGAAGAGTCTCAGGAGGAGAGTCTCATCAATTCCACCCGAACCTGACTGAGATAAACAAGAAAGTTGGTCTAAAACATCCGAGTAATTAGAACAGCCATCGTCATCGACGTAACTTTCATGTTGGAATTATAATTACGGGTTTTGAATGTGAATTCCTTGGGAGTGCGTGTCTGCCTTGAGTTTCTTGTAAATACCTCCCGTTTTCTACTCCGCTGAGTTACTACAAAACTACAAATACTCTCCCCGTGCATTTCTTTCCTCCACAGAGAATTTCCCGAAAGTCTTAGAGAAAGTTTTATGTGTCTGGGATTCTTCGAGGAGAAAAGGAGAGCGAATAAATACCCCTGTGTTGAAGTGCCTACCTATAATACCTATCGATTACTTCATTTCAATACACAAAGGGAACGAACCACTGTATATACCCTCCCAGAGAAAGTTTAAGTCGTAGCCCTCTCACTCTCTCTCATTACTTTTAATTTACTTGAGGTAGCATACAATATATACAATGGTGGTGGTGATAGCAATGGTGGTTATGCTGTGGCAATGGTACACAGAAATAAAGTTAGACCTCAGCCTTTTCGTAGTTAATGCTTTCTTGGAAATGAAAATACACACACAGCATACTTTATATTTCTTCTAGAATGAACAACCACTCCATTCCTTAGCAGTGAAATAAATAATACGTCTCGTACCGTCTCTGTAACAAACTTTTCTCGTGTATAAGCAACAGTTGAGATCGCTCAACCAAAGATTCAATTTATTCCACAGAGAAAATACATATTTTTGAACTCACGTAATTGGCTTCTATAAGCACATTTAGGTATCACCAGGCTTTCACAGGAAAGTTTTATTCTTTGAAAGGAAGAATTATCCGTTCATTTCCTCTTCCGTTCCAATTTCCAACTTGCCTAAATTCTGAATTGGAAAAGAAGAGAGGATTTCGCCAGGAGAGATTGCCTTGCCAGTGCTCGACATTTATTTGACATATTCCACAGGTACCCTTCACCACGATGAAATGAAAGTGTTTAGGTTACAACGGTACTGGTCGAGAAATGTGAATTCCCTTATGTCGTGAACGAGTGAACGGGTCTGTTTTGCTCCCTTTCCACTTGGAGAGAAGAAGTGGTTGTTTCTAAAATGTATTTCTATTTGTGACGCCAAGTAAAGAACACAGAGAATTTGCATGAGACATGACACAATTAGCTAGCAAATAAAATAAAACTTTTCCACTTTACTTTCTCTGTCGTAGTTGGCAAAATGGGAGGAAGAAACATAAAGACATACTCCACACGAAAGCAACATAGGTCAACAGCGATGATACAAATTCTAACGAAATCCTAGCAGGTCTGGGAGGAAAAACTTTTTCTTAATTTAATTTCCTGTTTCGATACAATTCATCACTTGGAACGCCAAATGAAATTCCTTGTTTCGTAAAGTTCTCTCAGGTCTTATCATAATAAGGACTTGAGATGTTGAGAGAGATACCTAATTACTCCCTAAACTATTTGGCACTTGATGCAATAAGACGAATTCGCTCGGAGAGACTGTAGCATTTCCTTCCTCCTAATGGGACGTTTCCTGCCTCCCCTGACTATTTCTTAATAAAACTTTCACTGTATATAACTTTTTAACAGCTTTAGCTCTACAAACAGGAAAAGGAAATGAACTAAATAGAAGATATTTTTCATTTTGACTTTCCTCGGAAGAAACTATTAAAATTACTCTTTGATCTCTTTTTGAATTTCTACTTACTCGTGACGCCACCAGTGAAAGACATAAATTACTCCCGGTTGTTTCTATCATCGCTACAATATACGTAACATACATTCAACTTTCTTTCCATTCAAAGGTAAATTAATTTTCTACAAAGCTACGAGTTCAAGCTTGTTATTCGTTTTGAAGCTCAGCAAGCGATTGAGCATTTATTATTCACAGTTTCAGTAAACTTCAATAAAAACACAATTGTTACTGAAACAATGCTTTGTGATAAGTTTGCGATTGTGTACAGCATCCAGCTACTTGGAAGATGATTCAAGTGGGCGTTCTAACTTACTACGATATTTGCGAACCAATAATTCAGCAGAAAAGACAAAAAACTGTAATATACCAAGTGTATAAACTGAATGAGACCATTCCACTTTCCATATCTATTGCTGCAGTACTAATGGGAGCAACTAATGTCACCAAGTCGCTTTCTTTTAGATTTTTATGGAGAGAATAATAATGCAAACGGGAAAACAAAATGATTTCCTATACTACGAATCTGACGAGTTTTTAATGTGTGTGAAACTAGAGGTTTTCACATCAAACGGGGTAGTTCGGGGTGGTGGTTCACAAAAAACTTGCATGACAATGGATAAAACATTTTAGGACTGCCAAAATGCACCCAGCCTTTCTACTCCCAGCGGTATTCATGCCAAATCGACATTAAGGGACAAAGTTTAAATCAAACCTTTCTGTAAATGTAGTACTTTTGCAAAGCAACTCCGAGTTTTTAAGTCTTAAACTATCTTGAAGGAAAACCTTCATTTTCGTTCTAGAGAAAATTTGATTTTTTAATTTAACCTAGACACGAACGAAAACAGCTTTGTTTTTTAAACCAAATACAAATGACAATTAAGCTTCTTAAAAGGTGCTGATTGTGTAAACGACGAAAATCGAAGACTACTCGAGGAACATGAGGTCGAGAAGAGAATATTTTGACTATCCAATAAGCACACATGCGACCAGTGTGGGTAAATAGCAGTATAGATACCACAACAGATACATTATACGAAACGATGTTTTTAAAGGACCAGAGAGTGAGTCTTGCATGAGCTGAATAAAAAAACAAATGATTCGTGAGATGGGTGACACTGCAAAAGTATTTTTCATTTTCTCGCTCATATCACTTCAAAACAGACTTCAGGCTGCAGTAGAAAAAGAAAACACCACACACGTTGTTTTTCCATCGTAGAAAAACAAGAGAAAGCAAATCAGTGGAAACTAAAATTAATATGGTATACTTTCCACGATACCAAGGTATATTATGTTTCAGTTCCAAACTTTCAAGCGGAAAAAAATTGAAGAGATATCCATGAGAGTTTATTGCCCAGTCGTTGGAAAGCTGAAGAGAGGACGCAGGACTTTTTAAGCAAAAAAATCTCTCCAAACGATAAACTCATAATGATTGAATTACTTAGCATGAAAGTGTTGAAAACTCTCTGCATCCCACGTACTCCACACGAGAGTATGTGTAACCTATTGTTATCAGTAGAAGTAGAAAAACCCACTTAAGTCTGCAGCTTATCAAAAATGCGCACACACCAATTCACACTCTGTCTCTCGCTCATATAAGGAGAAGGATAATTTTAGGACAAGTGGGTGCACATAATTGATAGTCACACTACTTTCTCCTTCACACTCTTCTCAAGTCTCTCAAAAATATTTCGTGTCCTCGTGTGTAAGGGCAGCATCCTTTTTATCGACTTGCACATACTATCTAACTCAAACATGCTTGACACTTGAGACATATACTCCACTACTTCAGCTTGTATATGGAAGAAGAAATTAACTATTATTAAATTGGTATTCTCGAAGAAAGTATAATTGAATATGAGCGAACGAACGAAGATGAGCCTCCTCGCTAGTCTGAGAAAGTAATTAAACTAAGCTCCCAACCGTGGATAATTGAGATGGAGAAAGGAGGAAAAAAGGAAACTGGAAGCATAAAAATGCCCCATGCTAAGGGTTATGCTTCCATCTCTCTGAGCAGTTGTAGTTAAATGTACAATTAACTCTTTCGCCTTCCTTGAACCAATTAGGCTGAGCCAAATTGAAGCAAATTGTTGTTTAACCTAATTAAGTTCCCATTTGGACAAGATACTTCCACAACTTTCTGACTACTTCATTCCCCGAAGATGATTAGTTTTGCTAGTTCCTCCGTGAGATTTGCTTACTCGGGGAAAACTTTTTCCCTAGCTTGCTTTTAATTTAAAAGCCTTCAAGTCAATTTTTCTCAAAATTGATTGCTCACTTTGTGAAAGAACCTAAAAACTCAACTTTTTTGTGTTTTTGTAATACCCGAGCAGTTCTGGGTTTTTAGTTACAACATTTTGTATACTGAAATGAACTAAAGATCACATGAAAGTTTAAGCAAACGAAGAGAAAGAGAGGAAGAGTGAGGCTGTCGTGAAAGTAATTAATTTCTACTAAACCATCCAGCACACACGCACAGGATACCACGGGATTTCCTAGGGGAAAAATGTAAAGCCAGAAGTTGTGAGCAACTTTAAATGAGGAGGTGTCTCGCTATTACTCAATCACAAGTTGTGTGAGACCTTATAACTTGACTCCTCCTAAGGAGAAAAATCGGTTGTACCAACGAAAAAGTATTAAACTTTTTCCGTTATTTTGAATGCATAATGAGAAATCGATTAGAATTTGAGAGCAGAAAAAAAACTTACTAAGGACGGAGTTTCCATTTCGAGTAGATTGAACTTTTCCTCTTAAGGCTCTCAGTTTTCTAAGCCGTTCTTCTTGCGAGGCGACTTTCTCTCGCAAGCGTTGCAGTCTTTCTG
This sequence comes from Isotomurus palustris, assembly GCA_034696625.1. Taxonomy (NCBI): domain Eukaryota; kingdom Metazoa; phylum Arthropoda; class Collembola; order Entomobryomorpha; family Isotomidae; genus Isotomurus; species Isotomurus palustris. The sequence continues at coordinate 30,163 of JAQGAD010000158.1, read as the reverse complement.
CTTCCCCACTGGATTTCAGGAAGCGTAGACGCTGCGCTTTGGCCGCGAGCAGTTGCTCTTGGGTCTCCAACTGTCGGGCTTGACGGGCTGCCATCGCCTCCAGCTCAGAAATGCTCAGCCCGCAAGTCTCCGATAACTGAAAAGGATATAAAATGAGATATAAAATCACTTTGTGCAATTGACAAACGATGACTCAACACTGCCCACTGATAGTATCAGAGTATGTGCCACATATATACTTCGGGGTATAGTTGATAGTCATGATGGTCTCGGAGAATGGTCTCATCTTGTACGGATTCTTGAAGGAGAGAGAAACGTAAGAACGTGACCCTCATTGGTAATTACTTCTTGCTACGTTCATCTGGCTACATGAGGGGACTCCTCTCATTGGTATGTCATTAAAGTTATGTGAAGGAGCACCTGGAAGGTTTCACGTTTCATTGAAATGCCCACCTTGCACTCAATTTCGATAAGAATGTGGACTGACGAAGACCAACACCGCATTGACTTGAACACTTTCACAGTTTGGTTGGATTCACACAGACGTGAAAGCTGCCTGAGTTAAGCGTAATTTGAGATGGCATGCGAAACACAAGACTTTTTCCATTTTCCCTGAAGCCAAGCTTCAAATGTGGATTCCGAAAGTTCTTTTTCTTCTGTCGTGTAGAGAGAAATCACATTTTTATTCCGTTATCTCATGAAAGGTATTTCATAGCCGGAGGAAACAATAAAAAACTTTTTGGAGCCAACACCAGAATTTGGCACGAATTAGGGGAATTACGGTAATTTACCTTAAGAGGAAGCTAACACTAAGCCTATGCGACGAATGAGGAATGTTGAACGCGCAGAGCAATCAATCAATCAAGCGCAATCAATACGCCTGCCTCTTTGCATATTATACACCTTTCGTATGAAAGGAGGAAACAAACGGAAAGTGTGGAGCCTTTAGTGTCGGATATTAATTTGAGTAATGGACTTTGGCGTGGTACATGCAGACAACAGAGGAATGTGAAAGAGAAATAATGAGCGTCATTATGAAAATGATCGCTGACAAGGAGGAATGACTGAGACCTGTCATAGTGAAAGCGTATGACAAATGAGCCTTGTCCATGTTCTTTCCTATTTGGCAAAGTGAGACTCACAGTGGAAAGTCTCACAGCCAAACTTCATACCTTTTTCCTTGTCACAATGTCCATTCCTGAGACACAAACTTTCTCCCGTGCAAACTTGTTGTTTTGTAAAGGCCCATTTCAGAAAGAACTTTAGAGTGAAAGTAAAAGGTGTCTTGTGCTGCTCAGAGTCGGTTTATGTAGACTCCAGACTACAGCCACTAGCCAACTTTAAGAATTTACAACTTCTGGAATCTACACAGACTACACACACACGACACACACATAAACTCTGGCTAAAGTAGAGATGAACGAGACAAATGAACACCATCAATATGCTAACCCAGAGCAATTTTTTATGCAAATTGATTCATCCCACAATCCGTAGAATTGTAAGTTGTCTGTGTGACGTGACGACCAGGTTTCTTGCAGCTCCCACTGTGACCACACCCACAGACCCGCAAATCTGCCACAAAGAGCATTTTGCATGCCCAAGACAGAAATGGAGAGCCAGTGAGAGGGTCCAACTGGCATTTGTGTAAGGAATGGGTCACGAGGGAAAGACACATATCATCCTTTTCGAAAGTGAATATTTCACACGAGATATGCGCCATGAAATGTGCACTCAACAGCCATTCGAAGGAGAAAGCTTTCTCTTTGTGTAGCATCCGCCTAATAGTGATAAATGCTTGCCAACAAACGAACTGAGAACAACATGTAAAGTAAATGAAGTACGTGAGACTGAGCTACTCGTTTCCGTGTGTTTTACTGTTTTTTTGTCCTTCGTTTCATCTAATGTGTGTACAACTCTACTGGCAACTGGCAAGTCCCAGTCACAAGTCATTTTCCCAGTTGGACAGATGACACGACGTTATACGTGAGAAATGACGTGTGTTATGGCTAGTAAAGATGATGATTCTAGAATTCCAGCTAGCGAATCTCATTAGTGTCGTCATGTATTGTATTGTACATGTCTATAATTTAGAAACATGCACTTGTACAATGTTCACCTTGAGCTTACACATAAACCTCTACTTATTGAAATTCCTAGGGAGTTTTAGTTTACATCGCCTCGTCAAGAATCCCTTTCTACTGGAAATATAAAACGTTTGACTTGAAAGTAGCAGCAGACAAGTGGTCAGCGAGTGAAAGGCTTTTCACCGGTGAAAGAAGGGAGCTTGATCTCTCTTTGTGAATCATTCAAGCAATGCCAATAGATCTTTACTACTACTTACTACAGTTTACTACTACACACATTCAGAGACTACCTAACCAAATACCCGTCCGATCGAAGGTTTTCCCTCACTAAGTGTGGATCGATAATTGTTGTGTGTTTGTGTGTACTCCCTAAATAAATTCCATACAACACAGTCTGTGTGTACAAGAAAAAGTAAAAAAGAGAAATCAAACAAGGCTTGGCAGATGGAATGAGACGACGACTATCGCAGTCGACTGTAAATAATCTCTTGTCACAAATAAATCACTTGCCAATACACCCATTTACAGCTCATTTGGTGACAAAATGGACTCCTCCCCTAGTGAAACAACACTCGGGAGTACAATTACTCTGAGGAAGCTACGATTTAACACAGAACTCTGAGGGGCTTTTTTAGCCCATTCAAAAAATAAAATACACTCCAGTTTTCCTACATTCCCTACTTTATTTCCTCAGGAGAGAAAGTGTGTGCGAGTAATTTAGAATTGAATGAGTGAACAAACTGTGAAGGAGGTAGGGAGGAGGACACACACTCACACACACGAATAGGAATACAATCCACGCCTTCACAATGTCTTTCACGAGTAGGTAACTTATTAAGTAGTACTCCGCAACTTCTCTAGAGAATCGGGAACACAGAAGGTTCTACACTTTCTCAAGAGCTCAGGTACCACAGCTAACTGAAAGTGTAAGAGAATCTAAGGAAGGAATAAACAATTTGAAACACACGGAAGCAGCAGTTGTGTGTGGGTCACGGATTGAAATGAAAGCTTTCTGTGGGGCTTAATTGTCCCATTCATCCAGTCCTTCTAATTAGGCAAATAAAACCCACTCTTCCCGAAGAGAAACTTTCTCTCCTACCTTCTTTTTCTTCTTCTTCCTCTGTTTCTTCATTCTTCTCAACGTCCTTTGCATAAAAATGTACTGGGAAGTGGAAGTGAGTTAACCACTCACTTTGGAATTCACAATAAAACTTTTCACTTAACGGTTTCAAGCACAACACAGGATTAACACAAGGGAAAGGAAAAAATCGGATGGGAAAGTTGGCTCTTTTTACTTTTCTCAGTCTCACTCTTCTCAAGTGTTTGAATGAAAGATATTCTTCGACATTTGTTCAGTGAAGGGTATTTCGATATGTTGAACGAATAAAGAGTGACACTGGCACACACTCACATTGACTGTCTATCCCAGCTTGTGTGTGTCCTCAATTTGAAGAAAAATCAAGTGAGGATACTTCGGAGCTTGAGTGATATCCGACTTGGAAGGAACTTGCTTTTTGTTTAAAAAGGCAAAGTTGAACTGCACGTAGCTTTTGTCGTGTGAAGTTAAACGAAGATGAGAGACATTCAAGAATCTATATGGTTGTAGTCTTTGAAATGGTTCGATTTCTTCTAACAAAGGGTAAAAGAAGCAAAGACAGCTACTGTATTTTGATTACGTCTCATTTGAATGACGAACTCATTGTAAGCTGAATATCAAATGAATTGAAAGTCTATATACTTCCTTTGAAGGAATTAATTGATTCATAACTTGAAGGAACTTCTACTCTTGTGTTCCATCGTTTTATCGCTTCTGGAGAACATTCGTTTCTAAAAGCAGGATACTTTCTTTGAATGTTACTTAAGGATTCCAGAGAAGCTGTGACGGAGGAAGAAGAAAGACTTTTCCTAATAGAGGAAATGAACAAGTTCTCCTTATCTAAGAGAGGAGGCAACAAAAGGCCTGTGATTTCATTCATAAAGACAAGTCTTCAACGGCACACACTTCTCTATTGACATTTGTGGACAATGCGATCTTCTTAAACAACTTCTTATCTCAAACGGAAGAACAGTCTGAGTAAATGAATCAGAAAAATTGATACAGACTAAATGCGTTTTGTATACTTACAAGTTTTCTTTCACAGAAATAACATTAGTAAGGAAGAGATTCAAAATTATTTGCACAATAAGAAGGTTGATTTGATTAGAAAACTTATACAGAAGTTATGGGAGACTTCTTGGTAGTTGGGAGTTCTCTCACAGAGGATGAGCGATATTATGCGTCAATCAACTTTATTATGATAACGAATGCGATGACTTCTGTCTGTGGTGTAATGAAGTGAATACAATTGGATGAAGATTGTATGTGAGCCCCTTCCTTCCTCATGGAAGTGAATTTGAAATTTGAAGCTGAGAAAGTTTAGTACACGAAGAAATAGGAAAACTTGTGGTTGGTCGGAGTTTCAATTCGACGAGGAACATTACTTTCCTCACTACCGATGAAATTGGAAAGCGGAAAAGACTCTTTCCCACATTTCTTGTGGAATTTTTCTTCCCAGAATAATGTACACCAACTACTCACTTTCAACATTTCAACACTACAGGACAAAACTACCACCATTCCTATCACCAGATAACCACTACACCAACCCGTTTTATTTATGCTTCGGTCTTTATCAAGAAAGCTCGAAGACGGAAGCAGCTAGAGTCGCCTCGAACCTTAAATCTTAATTCAAAGCACATCGCTCCAACTCTTTTCTCGCATATGCACGAACAACCTGCCACTTCCTTCGTATTCGAATAAACCAGAAGATGAGAACAAGTCTCCCGATTGCTTTCTCCTGAGCAAGGATGTTGGTAAAAATCTTGATTTTCATGCCAGAAAGCAACCATCCGTTCCAAATTACCTTTCCAACGTTACTTATTTCTTACCCAAATGGGAATTTTCTGACACTGAAATAAGAATGGGAACGGAATTAGGGAAAATGGAAATCTCATTTTAACACACACACAGGAAACTTGGAACTATGTGATTATTATTCAGATTTTCAAAGGCGTGAGTTGACACAGTTCATGAAAGATGGAGAGCGTAGAATTTGAATGCGTAGAATTACTTCAGAGAGTGAACATTATATAAGCCTACTAGACTGCATAAATTCCACACACACACTTGAGAATTGAAATTTGAATTACATTAGTTAGTTCTCAGACTTGATGGAGTCACTTGTGAGCCCGAGATTTTTAATTCAATGCAAGAATGTCAAATGTAACGTAAAAGATTAAACACGAGGAAGGAATATGAATGACCTTAGTAGGCATTAATTATGTTCCATAATGAGGTTATTATTCAAACATCATTCAGAGGCTCCCAGAGGTCATCAAAACAATCAAGTCAAAAGAGATGAGCACGCCGGAGAGGATTATAAAGCAGTAGGCCAACCATTCAAAGTAGTTCCCCGAATGATCGACGCAAGGTAGCTCTTAGGTATTAGGCAGGTGGGAGTACGAAGAAAACTTTGGGATGAACCGTTTTAATCTTTTGTACGAGTTGTTACCTCATCTCTGGTGAAGTGCAAACCTCTAAACCAGTTACCTGTTGTACCTCTCTGCTCTTTCGTCCATAAATCTACATGTAAAAACTTTTGCTCTAATGTACGAGAGAGAGAGAGAGGAGAGTGCAGTAAAATCCTGCTCCTCTGGTTTTTTATGTCCTGGATGAGCCATTAGTTTTAGTGCCCCGTGAGATTCAGCAGACTCAAAAGACTTAGCTGTCTCTCAACTTAAGACGAGGAATGAAGGACTCGCACACAAGAAACCTCTCTTGAATACCAACTACCTATTGTCGAAGCAATTTGCCTACTTTTCCCTCTTCGACGCAGGAGGAAATCTACATAACCTTTTGTAACGCCGTACTTTTGTATAAGTATGTCTACATGTGCAACAGGATACAATATGAAGAAAGATCTACACAAAACGATGATAGACTGCCAAACAGCGTAATTGACCATTAATAAGGTCATGGTCGTCGTTGCATTTTAAATGAGTGATTATTCATACACAAATTCTTCTCTTATTGTTGTGTATGCGTGTTGTGTGTGTGTTTGTGTCTTGTTCAGAGTAAAATGCATGTTCATTCTTTCGGGTTAAGAAATGTTCGTGAAGTTTTACCAAAAGTTATTCCCCAAAACAAACAAAAAAGTTTCAAGAGATGACACCAAAAGTAGTTTGTGTACTACTTGGGTGAACTTTTTAAAAAACCACCAGTAAAGTAACAATTTGTTTGATGATAAATAACACGATGATTTAACACAAACAGACATGCTGTGAGCGAGGACAGAATCATAATATTTATTATTATCATGCAACCGTGATGTGTTGTATTGGATGACACGGTATACTAATGCATTATAAATAAGTATAATGTTGTTTTGTGGACATATATGAATCTTGAATGTATAGTACACAGAATTATGCAAATAAGAATGAAGAGCCCATATGGGACACCATAGAATAAGAATTCTTATTCTATGATGGGACACAAAGGTAACCTGACCTGTGTCAAACGATAAATCTTTATTTATTAAAAATTCATCTCATGCTTCCTTCAGGATAAAAAGATGCGAAAAGAATCTGTGAGATGGTTGTTCCTCAGGACATTGTGAGAGGTAGAGAGGTTTAGTAAGGAAATCCATTAGTTTTTGGTGGGTGCAACGAGAGAAATGATTTGAGCTCTGACTTTTTTCATCGAGAGTTCTTTTTCCTGTGAGAAACCACCAACTACCATCATCGCAGCGTATGATGAATATATTGAGCACTGCCACCACAAGAAGAACACCAGTGCACTCAAATTCCACCCATCCTTTCTTCAATGAATTGAAGGGAGTCACAGTGGCCTAAGAGAGATGTGTATCTCTTTTTTACAACATGCTTTCTCCTCGTCTTTCAATTTTCTCTTATCTTCGGAAAAAGACGACCAGTATTACCAGTAGTGGTGGTATGACTGATCCTATCCGATTATTATTTTACTCTTAGCTCAAAGATTGGAATGTCAAGTGAATGTGCATCCACCCTATCATCTGATGGGTCCAAGTGTGTGATTTATTTCTCTACGACATTCGTCTCTCACTTCTCTAGTATTTCTTATGCCTCGTTCCTTCGTTTCATTTCTCTCAGAATTGCTGACCCAACTGTATGGAGAATCACTTCTTTTTATGACTCTAAGAGGCTTTCCTCCTCTATCGTGAATTAAGAATTTCTCCCTTCCATTTTCAAATGGGTCGCATTGTCAGTTGTATGGGTGACAATACTATTATGCCATCTAAGCTTTCACTCACCCACATGGGGTTTTGTACGGATTTTGGATGGTTGCATGTGCTTTTCTCTCCTTCTATTCAATGACAACCTAGGAAATACCTACCGAGACTCCTTCAAAAACTCCTTTGTACATCGTGCTTCCAATGACCAGGGCAGCTGGTGGTGTGTAATGAGAAAGTTCTTGAAAGGAAAAGGTTGTGTGTGTGTGTAACGTGCACCTATACCCTCCTTGAGGCTCCTGCTTCGGCTCAATTCATCCATAATAATACTTCACGGAGGAGTTTTTGTCATTTTCCTATCAAAACCAGCCTGTGTGCTTCTGTCCGAATTGCAAATTCCTATGCTAAGTTCCCTTTCATGAAAGTTCGGAGATATTCCATAAAAAATTTAAGTAGTGTGCGAGTTTTCCTTCATCCAAACTCTGAGGGAGAATAATGAACCAAACAGCTGTGCAAAATTCATGGTGTTTGCTTTCTCCAGTTGTGTAAATTGATCACACATACCTTTATACACTTAGAGAGAGAGAGAGAAGTTGAAGCGAACAAAGAATTGACTTAGGTGTAATTAAAATTAAAATAATAAAGCGGTGGCCAAAGTTCCAATTCTTTGAGAAGGCATACACAAATATAATGCAGCGAGCTTGCCTACTCTCTTAGAGTGGGTAGGCATACTTTACGATGACGTAAATACACTTCCTCTGTTTCTTAGTCAGGAACCACAGAAAGGAGAGTCCTTTACAACCACAACATGACTTTCACTTGATAACTTTGTGCTTTTTATTTTATGAAGTATAAACTGAGCTTTACTACAGCGTCAGAGTATTTTATGATGATGGCAGAATGTTTTGGCTTCTGTTTTGGCACCGTAAAACGCAGAAAGAAAGCATTGAACTTCTTCCATTTGGGCAGCAAGAGACGGACTATGGTGGGTGGTTGTTGATGGTCTTTTTGTTCTTGTAGCGTACGCAGCAAGGTGGATTTAGTTTCTCTGTGAAAGCGAGATTCGTGATCAAATGTGGAGGAAAGATGAGAAAAACGAGGGATCGATGCGGATGTGGACAACCACAAGCCACTGTTGTATTGAGCTAAGAGTGTTTTCCACATGAGGAAGCTTACGAGACAGACTTCTTTTAAATAGACTTACATGGCGTTATGAAAGCCAGCCAAGGAGAAAAGTCAAAAATAGATGGGATTTTGTAAAAAAGGAAAATCTAAAGTCCTAAATGAACAAGGGAGCATGAAGAGGAGGTTCGAGGAATGGAATCGACATCACAATAAAGATCGGAGAGTAGACTTGTACAGTTGGGATTGAAGGGTTGCTTGGAGCACACGCGGTTTAAGTCAACTTAGCAGTGTTTCACGAGAAATTTGTGCCAAAAGTTCTTCCGTTGGTCGATCTGTGCCCATTCGGTTGTGGTCCAATTACTCATGTACACTTCATATGGAACGAGTTAGCGTCAAGGAGTCTGTCATTTAGGAAAATACATTCTCAGAATTCTCCCACGCTCATGTATGTGATTAAGCTTTTTTGCTATGTTCTCGAAGAAAATATCTTTAAATGGTTTGAAAGGTATATTTAATCTCTTTTGTCTTTTGATTTTTGCGCCGACTGACAAATTCCAATTTGTAACATTCACTGTGATGAAGATGTAAAGTGCATGCACTATTAAGACTGACGGGGATTTGTCTGAAAGATTAATTTTTAAGCTTATACTAAACTTCGTCTATATCCATGTGGAAAAGGTAAGAGAGACGGCTTCAAGGAAACTTGAAGGCCAACCTTGAGTCGGAGAAAGTAAGAGACCCTCATGAGTGTCAGTCTCAGCCGCATACGTTGGGTATGGGAAAGAGTGACATTCAAATTCCAGGAATTTGCAGGATGGCGTGAGGGAAAACACATAGGAAGAAATCTGTGTCCGTTTGTGAATTTCATACGTCAAGTTGAGTGTTAGAGTCCCACGCTTCATCTCATCTGTGTGGTAGAAAACTTTTGACACTGAAGTGAAATAAGGCAGTTTGAGGGAGATAAGTAAGAGAGTGAGAGATATTCCCAAACAAAACTACTAAAGTATAGTCAATAAATTCTAGGACTTGTCTCTACTTTATATTATTACAAATCTTCTTATTCTTGATGGCCTACTTGAGGATACAAAAATCTCAGTGGAATTCCCATAAAACAACCTACTTCAAATGTTCAATGAGGTGAAGAAACAAATATAAACTGAGAGCCAGTAAACAGCGAAAGTCTCTTCAGAGGGCAACTTGTGTATAGCCATCCACCTTTTCGGATGTTAAATGAACCTGAATCATTCATTCTCTTCTCTGTATACTCCACTTTAATGATATCATTCTATTAAAGGCATTGTGAAGAAGCCAAAAGGAATCGATTTCCAGACTATTCATAATGAGAAAGTATGGAATAAACTCTCAAGAAACTTGGGATATGGTGGAGGCACTCAATCTCATCTGGCAGAGGAGGAAATATCTCCTTCCATTAAAAATCATTGCTACCAAATGGATGAGCACATTAAGGAGAAGTACAAAAGGAAGTATATAAGATTGGAGAAAGGAGAGAAAGGGGCTTTCTCTTTTTATAAGAAATGAGGCTTAAAAATATAAGCATAATAAAAAGAAATAAGAACAGAAAGCACCAGTTTTAGTGGGAAGGAAGTTCGATTATGTCCGGAGAAAGCTTTCTCCTTTTCCTACTGCTTTTTCACTAAAGCAAATAAGAGGATAATCTATGAGGCGTAAAATAGTGTGTAGGCAGTTTTACAGTGTTACGGACTACAGTCTTCATTGATTTGGATTTCACATTCTCATACATAACTTTCTCTTTCAAACGTTGTTAGACTAGTTAGACATGATGAACGAACAGTGAAACATAAACTTGTGCTTGGGTGCTTCCTTCGGAGGTCTGCCTCAGGTCAAAGGTTAATTCAATTTGCATACTAAGCGAGATCGAGGGAAGACTTTGAGTCTTTGATCCGATTGAGGAGAGAGAGTGATTATGTTCAGTCTGTGGAAATAAACGGTCCAATAGCTGTCTTATTTATTTACTCCGACTGCCTTCAACCAAATCTTGTCCTGGACGATTCAGCGATCTTTATGCCTCTCCAGAGACCACTTTCCAAATCAGTCTACAGACTATTCTACAGAGGATGAACTACAACACCGGGAGAGATGAGAGAGTGCTTCCTTCCATTAGAAATACAAATACCTCATTCATTACGTGAAGCGACGAACGAAGGGTAAAGCACTGTACTCACTGAATTCAAATTATGGTTACCGTCATCCACTCTAGACTTACACACCTTCTGATATCAAAGAGTCTTTTAGAATTGCGGAGTCTACCTCGAACATCAAGATGCTCTTAAAATTCCCAGATGAATTTCTTGATAAGCTCAATCCCAGCTACATCTGTATCCTTTATTATTTCCACATATTCACTCTATTTCTATCTACACATGTACATTACACCACTTCAATTCATAGAGGACCCATTAAGAAAGGCAATTAACGCAATACTATTCACTCCCCATTCCCGTAATGAAAGGGTGGATGTGGATATAAGGCATAAACCCAGAGTGTAATTAAGAGAAGCCTCTAAAGAGTGCCAAAATCTCTCTCTGAATGCAAATAAAAACACAGCGCACACACTCTGTACCGTTATTAAGTTGTAAAATGAAGCTCTTTTACAACCACCCACAACAAAGATTTGAGTTGCGACGAGACAACAAGATGCACACAGATACTTTCAGGCGTTCGTCCTAGGACTCAGGGGAGAGAGAGAGAGCAAAGATAATTTACCAAAACGCGATCCTGTGAGATTTATCACGTACTCTAAAATCCAATGAGGCAGTATAGCTTTTATTGCCACACTTCATCTAGCATCTGAAATGAAGTGTCTCTACGAATCCTGTGACTAAATGTCACCAGCAACCGGATTCTCACATTCGTATTCTTATGTGTTGTTTCACTTCTAATTCATTCACAACAGGACGAACGAACTCTAACCTTTTATTTCACACAGAGAGCATTTGTGTTAATAAAAATCTTATATATTTCGCACCAGTTTGTACTATGCATCTCTCTCTATATATATTTATGTCGAGACATGTTCCAAGACACGAATGAAATCTGCATGTAAAATGAGCTGACGCCTGATAAGGACGTTCAGCGTTAGAAATGCAAAATTTGGGCAAACAAATCGTGTAAGGGCATGAGTTGCGAGGCTGGCGATAAAAAGTACAACACACAGCACGTGTGTCGTATAAAATAATGCAAATAGAATGAGAGAGAACTCTCAGAGTGAATGTGACGGGAGGACTGGATATGAATAATATTCGGTGATATATTCCAAGAGCAGAATAAATATTGACACTCACTGTGCTCTACAAAGTGGCTAATTATCATGTCTCTACTAATTGAATTCAAATTTATACTCTAACAAGCATCGGAGGAGGAGGACAGTATAAATGCGTCCTTCCTTTAGGAATCCCACAAATAGATGGAAACAAATGGAGAGTCCCCAATAGTCCTAAAATGCACATTGATTTCTCTCCCTGCTGGGTCAGTGGGGGTCTGCGGATTCCGCCTAGTTTCCTTTCTCTACTCACTGGAATGCGATTCCGTGAAAAGGACATCCAGAAGCAATAATATTCTTGAGATAATTGGGTTTAAGACGGGCAGAGTTGTGAGAGGAGAAGGACAGAGAAAATTAATTTGGGAGTGAGGGGATCAAAGTGAGACGAGAGAAACACCAGTGAAAGTTCTCTCGTCTCCATTATTCTGAGGACAAGATGCTTTCTCACCCACCATCACCACCACCTCCAATTCTAAGACACCACTAGTTCTCGTTCTCATAAGTAAGATACACACAAAGAGTCCTTGAGAGAAGAAAGTTGAAAGACAGTATAGAGTAAGAATAAGTGTATAGTAGTACTCACACTTCTCTTTACTTTGAAGATATTCGTTCTGCTAGTAATTGAGTTAACCTTTGTCACCCAAGCTGCCCAGGTGGGTCATTCTTTCGTGTGCACAAACACAAACAACAGAGGGGGAAACTACAGTCGATTGCACCGAATGAACTTTTTCCGGGGAAATAAATTGGGAGAGATCAGAAGTTGTTAGGAAAAAGGAGGAAAAAGTAAGCTTAAGTAACTAATGACGGAGCGTAAGGAACGGGAAAAGTCAACAAGAAGAAAAAAGCCAAGCTTTTTAATCCTTCTAAGAGGGCAGACAAAGTTCTTTTGAAAAAGTATGATGACGATGATTAGGAGTTTTAGAAGACGAGGAGTGAAATACTTTTGGAGCTTTGAGGAGAGAAATGCTTGCTAAATGGGTGAAAAATGGTAGTAAAAGTTTTCAAAGAAAAAACAAAGTTTTTCCATCTGTTAACCACGATTTGTCCATGAGATGACACACAGCCGCATACAGAGAAATTAAAGACCGGAAAGTAATCTCTTTCTTGTGGTAGTGACGAGCCTCGCTAGAACTTTTCTTCAGGTGAGAGTCTGTGTGTGTGTGTGTGCTGAACGAAGTGAAGTTTAACTAGCAACTTAGTACCTAAGTAAGTACACTTAATATTACTTCACTAATTTCTCTTCCCACGAATTCCCATATGAATGCCTTTCCCTACCCGAAAGGAAGCAACGAATGACGGAGAAACAGACATTCATTCATTCAACATTCGGCTTCATTTTGGTCAGTTGTTTGGTGTCAATACAGCTCTGGGAATAGCATGTTTAAAATTGTGAAATTCGACAACAAATAATAAATACGAAGGTCGTTTTGTGACTGTTAAGCAAGATGAATCAGAGTGGATGTTCAAATTCTCTCGAACGGAAGAGGAATGTCATTTTGAAGGTGTCTTTTGAGTTGGATTGGGACAAAAGTTGAAGAAACTACTTGAAACGGTGTGAAGAGTAGGAATTTTCTTCGACATAGTTTGGTCGATCCGGTTGTCAGGAGCAGGAGGAAGTTCACTTCTCAATTCCCTCGAGAAGTCAATAATAATACGTTATCAGGGCTGTCATAAAGTGTTTAAGTGAACCTAACTCACACAGGCCAACCCAGCGATGGGACATGATACGTGGCTAACTACTTTGAAGATCACAACTCGTGCTCTACTTATTTGTGACCTGCTGCTGTATGATATTCTTTTAGTACTCAGCGACTGTAAGAAAGTGTAGGAGGAAATAAAATCTGTCTCATTCAGCAAGAACTCGTCCCCCAAAAGAAGCAAATCATGAGTGAGAAAGAGGATCTTATCCGCCTTATTAAACGAAGGAAGTGGAGCACTGGGGACGAGTCTCCTTGGATAGCCTCGGAAACCCACTTCACTTTCCCCGATCTTTGAGATCTCCAACTGTACATTTTTTATGAGTTTTCCTAAGACGTACATTGAGACTTCGGTATTAAAATTTGGAGTGGATTCCCACGAAGGGGCTCTCTCCTTAACAAGGATCATTGAAGGTGGACAATTTTGTGTGTGTTTTAGGGTTCTTTGCCAAGACAAAAGTGTGATGGTCTTAGAAAGTGTGGGAGCGTGAAATGATGGAAGTTTCGTGGAAAGTCATGTGCTTTTATTATGAAAGGCCTTGTATCTTTACGAGGAAGTTGGGAAGAGTATGGGAATATCTATTCTAAATCGATAAAACTTTGGAGGATGAATATCAAATGGAGCGATAAGGGAGCTCACAAAAGGAGTGAGTGGTTGTTTGAAGACAGAATGAGGCATGTCGTGTCATACTTTGCGTGGGTAAAGATCGTCAGGGAGGCTAGTAAAAGTCAAATCTATAGTTGGGCTGTAGAACAGGCGAGAGTACTTGTGGCTTGATGAGGAAGGCAGGATATAAAGTCAAATCACCACTGCTACTTTTGCCACCGACTTTCCTCTGAACTAATGATCCCTAGCTGTTCCTTAGTTGTCCCATAAAAAGTGGATGTTTGTCTATGGCTCATGAAAAGATGAGGCTCTTTAGGGCTGGCAAGCAACTCTCCGACAAGTGTCTTCCTAACCCCCACTGATTACCGTTAAGCCAACCAAGCCAACTAGGCTGATTACAATTACTCTTCTACTTCACGTGCTTTCCTTCCCATCAAATCGTACGCTTCTCTACTTCATTACTACGAAGTCAAGTCACACGAGATGTGAATCATAATTACTTCTTTCTGCCTCCTGGCTCGTACGGCTAAGTACTCATTAGAAACCCACTGCGCTTGGTTGCGTGATTTCTCTGAATGACGAAGAGACCAATGACGAGACCATCAGGACTATTTATGGTGATGATGGTGTTCTTTCCTTTATGAAATGTCCAACAGAATGTGAGTCTTACCTGGAATCAACAAAGAAAGACAATCATGTTAATATAGGTGCATTCTTCTGTATTTATTACTCATATAATTCGTAGGAGAGTAGACAAGCGAGTAGTCTTATACTTTAGTTAATTAAAGAATGTGTATATCCCCACGAAGACAGATAGGACGCGTGATGTAAGCGTGATTAGGAGAAAGTAAACAGAATTCTTATGTGTTTTTTGGTATAGTAATAACAGAGAAAGCATAACCCAGTAAGCCTAATGAGAGTGATATTTGGTATTGTGTGTATAAGAGTATAGCTTCTGCGGTTGAGGCGCAAATGTGATTTGAGCTATGATGATTTGGGTCTTAGAAGAGACATTTCGGGTTTGCCGGAAATCACTGGCAAGGGACCATCACTACGAATGAGGATATACTAACGCGGAGCCACAAACGAGGAAAGTAGTGAAAGTAGTGTCTGCTGTGATGAAATGAAATTGCACGAGAAGTACCCTCATCGCTTTCTCGCAGTGTTTTATTAGATTATGGGACCACCACACCCCCACCACCAAAAACAGGAGTCCACCAGCCAACACGCCAGAAATGAAACTGCTGTGTGGTGGTTGCTGACTCAACAGAGTACAAAGAAGAAAATGTCATCATCATGTTCTTCCTTCTTTTGCATTAGATTATTGCGAGTCCTGTGTGTCGCCTCGTTGGGGGATTTCAATCCTGCGAAGGAGTAAACACAACTGGAATTGTCTCCTGCTGTATTCCACATATTTCTAGCTTTCCAATTTGGCGTCACGAAATTGGCTCGAATTTTGCAGAAGAGAGGGGCCTGCGTAAGTCCCCTCTTGGGCCACATACTACTACAGCACTTTTCGGATTTACAATCAAATCATCTAAAGAAGCAAGTGGAACAGTTCCTACAACCCCATACAGAACAATGCTCTCAATCATCAAAGAAGCAACCACGAAAGACGGAATTTATTTCGCAAAAACCAGCAACAGCCACGGGAATAGGAGACGCCGTCGTAAATGACGATGGCTTTACATGATACACATGTAGTTTAGCGGAAAAAGTAAAAAGCAACCTACAAAAAGTGTCTGTTCCACGTTGACTTTTGTTACGACTTCCGAGTTCTGAGCATTTTTTATCACAAAGCCATCCTCTGATGAATACGAGTAAAAGAGACAGCTTGGAATTTTAGGTGACCCTTTTGGTTGAGTCTCCGAGAATTTCATGAACCATTTTGAACTCAAAAACACACAAAATCTTATCTGATTGACCATTTGTTAGTATTTCCGCGTGTGGAAACTTCTCTTCAAACCTACAGAACTTTGCACCAAAAACCTCAGAATAAATCATGCATATGTTGTGTGTGTGTGTGCAGCCTCGTAACGGGAATTGTTAGCTTTAACTCTGAGACTTCTCTATTCAACCCATTTCGCGTTAGGAACAATGCAATCCGCTATATTGTTATATACTCCATTTGGCGACGTCTCTTCTGGTATTCATCTGGATTTCTGTTTCTCTAGAGTAAGCGACGGTTTTGTACGAGTGCACATGCACAAATCTACTCATTTTTCTGTTAGTTTTATGACTCTGTGTAAGGCTATGAAACTAAAACTCATCCGTGCCATTCTTGGCTCTCTCGCACATCTTTCTTTTTTATGATTAAACTAAGGACAAGTCTTTACTGTAGCTTCCTAGACACATTTAAATGAAGCTGAGTTGGTTGGAATTATTTCTACAGAGCTGTAAAGACACTACACACCCCGTAGGCTGGGAATGTCTGTCACTTTCATCGTAATTTGTACTTTCTCCGTGACTTTTACTCTAACTTTATGACCTCTGCTACTCCTGGCTCCTTTTAAGACCGGAATGAATGTCTGCCTAAACTAAAATTTTAGTGTTCAGAAAACCAAGAAGCGAGATATCATCACTTACTGTGTGTGTGTTGTTGTAATTAAACTAATTGTGATTTAAACTTTGACTTCAAACCCGGAGAAAGTACGAAAGCCAGAGCACCCAAAGGCGTTTCAATGAGCAAAGTTAGTCAAAGACTTGTCTCTGCACAAAACGTGAGAACTAACAACTAAACGGCACACACATACGGGAGGGCATCATACTATTTACGAAATTTATGAGATGATTAAAATATGCAAATGTTCGAAGAGGAGAGTGCAGTACACAGACTTCTACTTCCAGTAATCTTCTGCAAGCAAAGATTTGTTTGAAGTTCTCCTTTCCATACTCCATATGCTTGTGTAGACGAACGTCATGAAAGTAAAGTTTAGAATATGATGTGAAATAGTAATTCCAGATTATAGTTTCTAGCTTTCTATTCCTTCTAAATCTTATCACAGGTCAGACACAGACAACGGAAAAGGAAGGACTATATAGTCTCACCAGAACTCCAAGCACAAATCTCTTAATCCGCTGCACACTACACAACAAACACAGGAAAAGTGGACGAAAACTTTACAAATGAATTATGAGTGTGTAAAACTTTTATTTACAGAAATTACTTCTCTCGTAGCATTACAGTGTTTGGTAATTACGAGAGAGCGAATATCCACGCAGCCAGTCAGTCAGTCGCAGAATAAATACCGAACGAGAAAAGCTTCGTTTGCTTGCGTAACAAATGATTTTCCTCTCTGTCATTTTACGACACTTTTCTCATTTTCTTATTCACTACTCCGGAGAAAATAAACTCTGCTTGACATAAAAAGACATGAAGATGAACATGTGTTTTCTATCAAGCAAGGACTCACACAAATCATGTAGTTACATCGTTGGTAGAGACTAGAGATGGTAATTTTTTGCGTAGTGGATAAGTCCTTTTCTATTCACGATGTGATGTAATTTACTCCGTCATGAATTTATCCATTTAAGAACCTACACAGTGACACACACACAGACACTCCTGAATTCCATCAACGATCGTTGTATGTTAAGTTAATTCGTGAATCTGCTTCGTAGAGAGAGAGAGGCTGTTACTATCCATGAAAGAAAATCAGTTGAACAGTTCATACGTTAGATTTGTCGATAGTGGGAGAGTGAGACCACCTTACTGCGTAGGAAACATAATGCCAATTTCAACTCGGCATGTACAACAAATTCCCATCTAGTTTCTGTATAGAGAAGATTAGATTTCTATCATCCTGTACCAACAGCCCTTTGTGTATCTGTAGTAATTCTCGGGACAACGAGGATTCGCTTCTTTCCGAAAATCCCAACACATTTTTCACTCATGAGGAGAAAATATAAATTCAATTTCCATCTCAGGTTCCGAGAGAGTAAGACTCAACTACCAATACCAACTCTACGTAATCGTGGTTTGTATGGAATACATCACTTGCTTGTTTCGTTCATATTTCGTATGGTGTGCACAGGCAAGAAGCAAGTTATTTATCTCTTTTGAGGGTATTATGATCACCATCATGAAATGATCTCCGGAGAGATTTTTCATTTCATTTTGATCAGCAGCAGAACTGTGTGGAGGTATTTGGGTAGAAATGGAAGTTACATGTATGTAACACACAGCGATGATGATGAAGCAATCTGGAGAATGGGAAGGTACCTCTCTTCATGTTCGTGCTTGAAAGACGTTTGTTCGTGTGAAAAAGATGAATCTCTCCTCTTTCCTCTTCGTATCATTTCTTTCTCTAAGCGATTTTGCATTCGGGAATCTTGAGACCATCGTCATCGTCTTTACCAACAGGAAAGGATCACTTTCTCTACACCAATCTATTGTGTTTCGCAGGAGGACAAAAGAAATTGATCTGATAGAATCGAGGATCCATCATCTCTACCTTGCTTGTATGCATCTAACACTTCCCCAGGAGACTGTAACAGGAATCCCAAATATTTACTCAGGGCGTTACAGATTTTGCTACTTGCAGAAAATTCACATAAGACTCAACTGTGAACTACTATATCATATCCCACGTGACAAAAAACTACCATGTATATTGCTGCTCGCAGTTATAGAATGAATTGTTGCGCAAGAATCTACGAGGAAAAAGAGCCTTTTCAAAAAATGGGTTTGTCTCTATCTCGTTGGGTGATGATGACGATTGCATGCGGACAGGCAGTTGGGGATAGATGATGTTAGTATTAGCGTGTTCATATGGGAGACATTAGAGAGAGCCCTAAGAGACTCTACTTGTACAATACTGACTCATAATCGTCCCCATAAAAAGAGAAAGCTCCACCAGAGATCATCATCGGGATCGCTTGGCTCATTGCATCCGCAATATGTCCTCAATACGTGTCAGAAGCCTCTATGCATGTGCGTCCCAAACTCCCCACGCTCCTTACAATGTAGTTCACCAAAATAAATGTGCTCATCCATATGTGTATATAATATAATAGTACCTCACGGTTGAAGCTGCTTTCACCGATTTGCGAGTAATTACCAGTGCTGTAATTTTCATGGCCGATGAAGGCCTTTTGGGATCGAGAGCGCTGACAATATGAGTGTGAGAGTGTGCTTCCTATTTCTAAACACTATTAAGAGTACCCGATAAACGGATACCAACGAGGAAATGGATTCTTCGTTCACAGTCTCCTGTAATGACGATGTTACTTTCACTTTCACCGTGTGGGAAAGAAGATTAGTGAAGAGTTCATAAAGTAAATTCCTCTTACTCTTGAATATTATACTCAGGTGGTAGCGACAGCAATAGTGTAGTACAATAGTCGTACAGAACTGGTATGGCCAACAGACGAGGGAAAGTAATGCCACTCGGATATTATTGAAGAAGCTTACGTAAGAGAGTTAATAATTTTTGCATGCCTGTGCCACTCTATTCGAGACCTCTGTAGATAGTGTATGGACGGCCTTATATTATCCTATCATCGTCATGTAAAATGGAAAAACGGGTCGAAAACTCTCATCGATTATTGCTTGTACATTCTTGAACTCTATTGTAGTCCCCTATCATTGCCAAACAGCTTTCTCTCCTCGCACCTCTTCTGTATAATCATCTCTGTGCCAAAACCCTCCCAGATCAGACTAAACGGATGAACGCCCGAAGATGGTCCCATTTGAGATAATTCCCTTCTACTACTGCGAACTTCAATACACAGTCAAATGAGTGGGTGTGCAATTTCTAACACATGCACATTCAGCCAAAGTACTCACAGAGGAACCTAAAATTACAGCCATTCTTTGAATGGAGTGAATGCAAAACTGCACCCAACTGTAAATTATACACACACGTACTATATAGTCTAGAGTGGAAATGTGAAAGACCAGATTATGAGAAGCTCTCTACTCACATATCATAAATATTTAAACGGTCTATAAGCATACTCTTTAAGCAGAGAGAGATTTATTGATTTTGTAATTTCCTTTGGCTGTGTGGTTCACTCCTTCACTCAAGGAATCGAAAGCCTTGTGTGCGCGGGTTAAGTATAACAACATGATTTCCTCAAGGTTTATCACCACTACTTAGTACTGACTGCCACTCACTCGCTGCAAATTCCACGGGAAAAAGTACATTTTGCAAACGTGTTCCACATTCCTCGATACTTTCTCCATGTCATAATATTTGAATGTACAATGAGAACTCCAAGATCATCCTGCCTTCCAGCAATTTGAGACGAGACGGGAGTGGAGAAGGTGCAGAGAGAAAGTTGGTTTGGTTTGGTTTGGTACAACTGGAAGAATGAGTACAGGGAGCTATACACTACTACTACGCCTCTAGATGAGATTCTTATACAGATGATCTGTGGTGGTAGAAACATTCTCGTCATCATAGTTGGAGTCAAGTCAATATTCTTTTCATACACTTTAAATAAAAATGTTCTCTGCTCGTCTACTTTTCAAAAGCAGACAAGAATCGGCAGGCAGTGTATTACACTTTTTATGAAAGGCAAGAAGTCTTTGGAGAAGTATAAGCAAGTGAGGAGGCCTTTGAGAGATTTGCCATACGCTTTTTATGTTTATGTAAAAAAGGGAAAGAAACAATTTTATCGATTTGGAGAAAGAGAGCTACCGACCACGTCTACACACACACCGTAGAACTTTCATAGTTCCGTACTCAAGCTATTCGTCGTTTAATACCTTTTTGCTGTTGGGAGTGTACATGTAAGGTAGACAATGTTGTTACGTAATGGAAGTGAAAGGCTTTGAATACCGGTGGAAAAACGGATTGCGTGAGAGCCATGCATGAATGAGGCATGAGGACAGCCCAGGTCAGCCTTGCCTTTCCTTGAACAAACAACCAAGTAGAGTGAGGCAGTAGAAGAAATCTACATAAACTGCCAAACGAAAAATCCGTTCTTTTGGCATACAAAACTTCCTTGAGACTCCTGAGAACTGGACTCTCTAACTCTCCCTCACTCTCTCTAGATCCGTCTGTATGGATGAACTGGACTTTCTTTCCCTTACAAAATTGATGGATTTGATTGAACTCCGTTTGCATACCCAAAAAAGCAAACGTCCTCTTCTTTCAGGAAAAATCTACAAACTGGGCTCTTGAATACCAAAGAAAGGTTTGCCTGACCCTGAACCAACTGCAAGGGAAGGAAACTGTTTCCTTTACTCCAATAGAAATAACAGGTCTTCATACTCTTCTACTTCTTACTGAGAAAGTGTTCTTTTAATCCCTAAAGACTCTGTCCAGCAGCCGTCAAACCAGAACTCCCATTCCTGCTGTATAAAGAATAAAGATCGACACCCTGCTCTCTCAGACTTTATTGAAGAGGATGACAAACACATGAAGTGAGAATTATATAACTTTCTCCTGCTCAATTAACATTGTACCAGGTCACACACTCGAAACGCACGTACGTATAAAAATAATATTAAAGATGTATGCGAACCATTGAGAAAATGATTCGAAAACTTTCTCCTCCCCTGCGTGTATTAAGCAACATCCCTTTTCCGACACACCACCACCAATCTCTATTAATCTTGAGACTTCACATTTTTCTCCGTTTCCTACTTCCTCGCACAGACTACTTTCTCTTTTAAAAAATGATCTTTTCTTCTCATCCTAGTAAACCAAAGAGCACACACATATCTTGCTCCGTAAAAAAATCTGTCCAATAGACTTCTACAAATGGACAGCTTTCCTGGCCGGCCAAAAGGATAATTTATAACATTTTTAGCTTAATTGTTCAAGTGAGTCATAAGTGCAAACACTGGTGGAGGAAAAGGCCGTAAATTACGGCGGGGATGTTACGCGGAAGGAGAAAAATGGAACATATCAGGACAATAACTACAAGCGCTTGTACGTGGGAGGTTACTAGAGTTGCACCCGTGTAGGTATATTGTATATCAGAACAGATTAACTCTCAGCAAAGAGTAAAGAAGAGTCCAGTTGGGTCTCAAATATTTGGCCCGGAAAACCCGTTGGTGATGATTAAAGATACGAAGAAATGACATATGTCCAACATCTCTGAGGGATTTGTGCACTCGAGCAGTAACCCGAGATAAAGGACATTAATAAATTAATAATGTTCGGTTTATTTACCCTGGCGAATTAATTATTTTGCCACGAGGAGAAAGGAGGAAGTAAGTGTGCCAGGAGTGGTGGTGGTGACTGTGAGGAGTTTCAGAAAGTTATTTGTTACGACGTGAGTTGTGTGTGTGGTGGTATTTGCTCATCGTGCGGCTCACCGTCTCTCATCATCAGACTTAGTATGTGGAGGATGAAAGCCTTTCTAGCTTCATCAAATCTCAAGAAAGAACAAATGAAACGAGGCTGGACTCGTAAGGAATTCTAATAACAACGCACGGAAGGACCAGATGGGTTTCCTTCCTTCCTTCAATTGATTACTCAAAGGCAGTTCTACACTTGCTACGTTGGTCGTAGTCGTAGTAGATCTGTGGCAATTTTCTTAATAGCACCGCTGATGTAGGAGGCCCGGCCATGTACACATTACCTAACCATGCGACAACGACCGGATTCCCATCCACCTCATTAGCATACACTCCAATCAGCATAATGACACATGTAAACACAAGACGGGAACATTCACTTCAAAATCCAAACTACGTGATGCTGATGCAATATAGCTTCTGAGCTGGATACACACAACACAACCAAAGACAAAGTCACATTCTTATTCGTAGTTAGTACCTACTATAAGAAGAGGATGAATTATTTACACCATTCTGAACTGCCACACCTTGAACACCAGTTGGCTGGGTCCACGCCAACACAGTTAAAGCTTACCACGTATACACTTGAATACTTTCTCCTCCTCTTCTTGCATTAAAAGTAGAAGTAATTGTAACACGAAGAATAAACTCGCATTACTAGTTTACGCGTGGAACGATTTTCCCACTCCTAAAGGGAAAACGACCAGTTGGTTTCCCAAAGAAATTTCACAACGGAATCTTACACGAGGAACAAAATCCTCTTCGATCATCTTCTTATCACTTCGAGGGAGAAAAGAAGAATGAATTGGACTCGTGGAATCCAATGCATCACTCGCTGAAGTCATCCAGTAAACGGATTGACACATGCTTAACGAGTCACCATTTCTTTTACAAGCTTTTTGTGTGTATGCGTATGGCGACAGAAAGCACTCTCACTTTAATCTAATCTCACGAGCAATCATCATAATCCTCAGAAAAAGCGAAAGAATGAAAGCTCTTTTCTAGGAATCCTGCTGCAAGTAGTAGTACACGTATCCTCTCAACATTGAAGATGTTATGAAAGAGCTCCCAAAGCCAAACTCTTTTCTTTTAAAGTTTATTAATTTTTTGATAATGCGTTTAATGGGAACGTAATAAACAACCTTTGTGAACACAGATAGGAACTCTCAGCCTTTCGCCTAAATCTTAAAGAAATGAAGTTCACAACAAGAACTCTTCGCTACGCCAAGACTCTCAGTGTAGACAGTGTAGAGGAACATTTTGACGCGACTCAGGGCTCAAGACAAAACATCCTTCAGAGGAAAAGAGAGTCGTCCCATCAACCCCTTCAGAAGCAGACGTTCTCCGAGTGCAAAACTTCAACCGAAGATATGTACACACAGTGAGACGAGACAACTACAATTTAAGTATGTAGGCCACATAGCTATATTCTATAGGAGATATGAGAACACACGCTATCCCAGAATTTCCTCATCCATCATCTGATTTCGATTGAAAACCAATCGATAATTGTGTAGGCTCTGAAGGTCGAAAGGACTTTTAGCATCTCAAGCTTACCTGAAAAAAGTTTCAGCCAAGGCGATGCAACTACAACAAGGACGCTCAATATTTTGAGAAATTCTGTACTCGTAGTTAAATAGTGAAAAGGACGAAAATGAATATAAAGGATGAAGGTTAATTTCAATTTCAAAATGTGTGTTGGGAAGTGCGGATATAAGTGCAGCGTAATGATGATGATGATGATAACATTAATCCATTCTAGTCTCGTGAATAAAACAGAAGGGAAAGTAGTTCTGCGAGCTCCCAGCCTGGAATGACTTTCTCTCTTCTGTGTGTGTGTGTGTGGGATTAAGAATTCCACGAAGTTTTCGTTCACTGGAAGAGTTGACCAGATTTCCTAAAGCTCCTTCTTAAGTCTTCACCTCATGACCTTGTCTTGTAGGATGACTAATTACGTAATTATGCTCTCTGAGGGATTAAAAATAATTTACCGGTTCGGAGTCTGAGGAGTAAGCCGACTCGTCATTATTAGTGGAAGAAGACGAGGATGAAGAAGACGATGAAGACGAACAGTCAGAGTCTTCTTGAAGGGATAACTTGGACTGATTCTTGTGTTTCTTTGAGTTCCTCGTGGAAACTAACAATTGATTAAGAGTTTTGTTTGTAGACTGCACTTCTACTTTAGCTCTCCCACACCGATCTTCAGTGAACTTTGAAACGATAACCTTCCGGTTGTCGAGTCTCAAGAGATTCATTCCTGACGTGCCCTTCATCGGGACTAAAGAAGACTGCTGGTATACACATGTCAGCATTTTGAATCGATGCTAATAAACTTCAATCCTTCACAAGATCATGAATAGTAATGATGGTTCTGATGATGTGAGATGATGACCCGAGTTGCCCCAGTTTCATATTTTGATTAATTTTGATTGCCGAATACTCTTCTTTTAATTACTTGCTTTTCTTCTTAATTGTAACAACTCTTAATGGTAATTTCAATGGGAGAGATAAGAAGATATCGAATCTGTCTGCGATTGATTTGTTGAGGGAGAGCGGTTGGAGTGGATTTACAGTTTTTCCGTCCACCCACAACAGATGAAAACCACATGAGGATTTAAATAATTCTGAGCTTTACGATTTCACTCAATCCACAATGATGATTTACTTGCAATTAAGAGTAGTCTAACTGTGTGCCCGACTGCCCGTACAAAACTAAACTGTTTCTCACACAGTAATGTTCATTACTGTGCTTGCACTCAATATAACAGATCTTTGAGATCATTAACGTTCAACAGCTTGTATTGTTAGTGTATCGCCACTTCCAAAATTGTAGTTATTAATTAGAAACGACTCAATTTCCTAGACGAAGCGTAGACAATTCACCACTTAAAAATCTACGTGCAGGGCAATAAATAATGCGGATTGTTTGTCACAGAAGTCTTGCAAGTGTGTGTGTGTGTGAGTGTCTGACTAATGAGAGTTGAAGACCAACACACCGGTAGCAATGACAATGCGTGCGATTAGGAACATAATGCGCTCGCACGTTCCTCGTCTTATTACGACAAAAGCAGCTTCTTCTACTTCCTCAAGACGAGTGATGATGAGAACATCGAGACAAGAAGAAGTGCATTGTCCAATTGTCAAACTCACTCATTACAAAATGTCCTTGTTGTATGCAAATGAAGGAAGGAAACCACTTTCTCTTTCATAACAGATTTTTTTGCTCTGGCAAACTTGTTCTTGAGAGTATATTTGTGGAATGAAAGTGGTATGAATTAGTCAAAAGAACGAGACGACCACTCGAGAATAAAATCACACACCTCAGGATCTGAATTGTTTATTTCTTCGCTAAAAAATTGGAGTTACTGCGACTTCGCCCAAAAATAAAAAGTTTCCAATTAACTACGGGCGGTGCAGATGAAGTTGAAAGACTACTATGGAATGATATACATACACACACGTATGTTTAAGTGATTTGTCTCATATTCCCTCTTGAAGAAGCAGACCAAGATCTACAACGTCTGAGTAGCTGATATTTTAAAAGGGACGAACTGTATGAGACTTGTGAGGTGGAAGTGTTGAAGGGAAAGACTCTTCAACCGAACTACTTCCCAGGAGCGTTTGCCCTCCGCTTTTACTGCTTTCTCCAGAGTCAAAGCCACCTGCTTGAGTACTCGGGCTTTTAGAGACCAACTTCCCTCTACCCACGTCGTCGCGTTCCCAGTGACGATAATAACCACCACTACCAGAACCACCACCACCACCACCACTACTACCACCTCTCTGCTGCTGGAGTTGTGTGCAAAAACACAGTCTTCTTTTTGGAGAGAAAGTCCCGAACCGGGTAAATGGGTAAGGATGGATGGAAGAGGAGGGCAGTAGAATGAAAGACTGGAAAGAATACCCCCGTCTTCAATTCAAAAGCAAGTGAGAGAGAGAGAGAGAGAGACTCAATGAAATGAATTGAACTGGCGGTGGTGGTGGTGGTGGCTTCTTCTGTCAAGTTACTCTCCTTCATCTGCCTCTTCTCCTCTACCGATGCACACACATGTTATCCTAGAGAAGAAGTACTTTTGCCAAGTGCAACTTTTGTATGCAAGCACAATGCTGAATGTCAATCGTTCTGAGAAATACTCCGCTTGAAGTATTGAAGTATTAGAGAAAGAAGGAAAGAAATCGAGCTCACTTGTTCACCCGCCTGTCTCCTTCATATTGGAAAACTTTTTTCATATTGAGGGGAAGCTCTTACATAATAAATACCATTTGAATAATGATTCGCGTCCTGTGATTGAAGTAGGCAAAAAGGACGTGGAAGTTTACTCAATAATGAAGTTTCCACTACAAAGCAGACTTTTCCAGGATGAAGAGGCGGGTGTAAAATTAACTAAAAAAGCAGTCGATACTTTGTTACAGGATTTACGTTTCATTCATGCATCACGTCATAGTCGTATGTAGTCTTTTTCTTTAGGTGAGTGAAGGATAGTCTACCTCGTCCTCAACTCTGCTTGTGTAGTATGGAGGCAGAGAAAAGTCCTTCTAGTTGTCAAACTGTCACTTTATCAAAATTGTATCTCGTGAATTCATATGAAATTTCCTTAGTTAACAGGAATATAAAAAGTTCCATAGTCAATTTTACACAATAACCAGTAACTGTGTATGCATGTACTGCGGGAAGCAAAAAGATAAGGATGTCAAATGCAGCCTTCTCTTTTCTTCAGCAGCAAGGCAATATTTGAGCCTGTAAATTTGGTTGACTTTATTGCATGACTGATTATCACCACTATAGCATAGTGCCAAGGCACTCCTACTCAACCACACTACCTTTTGCTTTGATGATTTCCATCAAAAAGTAAAAAGAGCAACGAAACATTTCATTCAATTTTGCTTTCTCGTACATCAAATGCCCGAAGAAAGGAGACATAGAGAAAGAGGGAGAGAGAAAGTGCTTTTGGTATTGTACACTGGAATTCTAGAATAATGGAAATTATTTGCACTTAGGACAAATGAAATGCACACACACACATTCGTAGGAAACCCTTATAGTTTATAGGATCAGTAGTGGACCTTTAAAAGTGTGGAGTTCTGTGTCTGTAAGCGGAGAAAGCCAGAAAGCTTGTCGATATCACTGTGGGCATTTGTGAGGATGGTGGAGAGTTCTCATTCACAAAATGGGTTATGGAATGGAATGCTTCTTGGTGTAATAAAACGCAGCATGACCGAATGTGCTTTCTCACGAGAAGAAAAGCCACGAGGAAGACTGTAAAAAGAGTGCAGGAGGGCTTAAAATTGTGACATTTTTATTCAATCTACTAAGCCAAAGAGGACACCAAGGACTGAGCCAAACTACCGGCATCCACTCCAAATACTCCAACTGCTGCATTATTGAAGCAATGAGAAACATCCAGGAAAGAATAAGTGGGACCAACCGAACTGGTTTTGTTGGTACGACACACGCTTCAAATGTGGCTGCAACTGCATCCAACGCGCAACATATTTCGGGAGATCATTACAGTTTGGTTGGATACAACACTCAATGCAAACAGGGGTTGGACGAACACTTTTATTATAAGCACTTATTAACATGCATGAAAAGTGGTAACCGTTTCAAAACAAACAGCAAGTTTACAAACTTGTCGTACACGCAGAATAAGTTAAGGCCAAGACCACCGTGAGGTAATATTAGCGAAGAGAGAATTTACAAACGGATGCAATGGACTCAATGAAATTGAATTGCATATTTAAGTTCTTCATGCTCATCCTTTGGAAGAACGTCATCACAGTACTCTCAACGCACAACGGATGAAGCTCTTAGTGGAAGCTACGAAGTAAAAACTTGTTTCACGTAATTCAATTAAAATTCTGTTTTCATAAATGCATCCAACTCCCTTTTTGAGCTGCGTTTCTGCAGTCAATATATCTTTTGTAAGTAACAAATGTATTTAGTACATTTCATTTTAACTACTACTCTTGACTATCTGAAAAGCTGCCAGAGAAGGAGGCTTGCTCTTGATTGCTAATTTTTGTAATGAGAAAGTTAGAAATTGTGGAAAAATCAAAAATGGGAAGTTGAATCAGTTAAGAAGAAGTATAACGATGAGCTTTTAAGCAATGATTAAATTTTGTACTTATAAGCTACTCTCAAAGCAAATTGATTTATCCACGATGGATAGATAAACTAGTTGAGAGAAGGTTGTGTGGTGATCAACAAGTTTCAAAGTGAAACTGATCAATGTGTTTGTGCATTCTCAAACGCCTTGGCGTTGTTTATAGATGAGGTTACCAAACAAGATCATAAAATGAGACAAGACAGAAGCATCATCAACAAGGACACCCACACTATGCCAGCAGATTAAACAAACGGATTTTGTTTCATTTTACAATTTACTGCCCTTAAATCTTTTACGAAAGACGAGGGACGATATTAAGGGAATCTTCAGTTCGTTTAAAGGATCCTTCAAAAGTTCCGAGACAGCGTAAGTAGCCAACAAGGCTAGACCAAAATAATATTATTCTTGACACTGTTATGACCTCAGACTTTATGCTAGTTTAAGGATGCACCACGCTTCTCAGCATTTCAGCTTTCAGCTCTTTCTGTTTACGAATCTCATAAAGCATTTTCACTTTTGACTTTGAAAGGATTTTCGTGTATTTTGCGTTATTCTTCTAGTTTGTAAATAATATTTTTATCAAAACTGTACCATATGTAAAATTCTTCTTCAGATGAAATTAATTTGCTGCTTCAAATGAGCTTTTCAAAGAAATTCCTCAGCGTTTCATAGTGGTATGAAATTTATGTGTACTCCTAAAAGTAAAGTTGAAAAAGTAATGGAACAAATAGTTTATACTTTAATTTTAAGGTACAAAAAAACTTTGGTATAATTTATTTTTCCCGAGAGGTTTTGAAATACTGAGGGATGAGAGAAAACAAGGAAGTGCGGGGTCGGACGGAATAAAAGTTACGTGTGTGTAGTAATTTCTTTCTAAAATCCTTTTTTGTCTAAAGTCACCTTTTGTAATTCAATTCTTCGATCGATGACATAGTAAAAGAAACGGATACTTTTGTGCTGCGCTTGTAGCTTTCTTATAACCCTTACAAAATGTTAGTTGTAACGTAACTTATAAGATTTCCTCGTTACAAACTGAAGCCCCATATAATCACAAAATCTGTCTTTTAGACACAGGACCTCCCACGTAATATTATCGACACACTGACTAACTAAGTAGACTTGTCCATCCGTCTGTCTTTCTCTTGAAGAAGTAAACCCAGTAAAGATTTTTGCAGTAAAGGAAAATTTAGTGAGCTTGGGGAGTCTAGACTTCTAGTCTAACTTAAGCTGTGCTGGAATACCATTTGAAGAGGATAAAAATCTTCACAGTACTCTACGACACAAAGTCTTCTTGTCTGATAAAACCCTTCTCATGTTCTGTTCTAGTTTAAAAGCCCATAGAATGAAATCCTCCTGCAAGAAGATAAGTCGTCTATCCTCTGCCAGCTTTTAAGTAGAAAGCATCGACAGGAAAAAGATGATTTTTTACGGAAAAATATATTTATTCACTCTTTCACTCCAAGGATGACATTGCTTAATATTATATAATCACAACGCTGTACAATGTCTGAACGAGCTTTCCAAGCATCAATCGTTGAACACACAAACAAAATGTGAACCTTTTTAATTAAAAATTTAATAAATGCCGTGTAGATGAAAGAGATGCTATGAATAAGTAAATTCCGGGATTTATTCCTTTTATAAATTGCAGATGAAATTTCAGTTTGAAAGTTTGCATTTGCTTCGCAGGTATGAACTCGTACGTGAATTCTGTTGGCTTCTTTAAAAGATTT